>VZSE01010921.1:1156524-1421106 GCA_013398275.1 Promerops cafer
CTCCCCTCCCCTCCCCTCCCTCAAAAAATAACTCTTAAGGTCTCAAAAAATAATTTTTAAGGTCTTATCCTCCCATCTTCATGGGGCTACCCGTGCTTCATGCTTTTTCCAAGCATAAAATACAATCAGGGTAAGAAAGATGCCAGAGGCTTGCAGAGTTTGAAGCCATTATGTTTAAGTCTGGCAATAGGTCAAGGCAGAGATGCAGCTGCAGAGCTGCATTTTGCTGTATTTTTTATGCCTCACCTGTGGTAGAGGTGAGCTGTGTAAACTACCTGTTGAAACCTTTGTGTGATGGAAAATCACAGTGCCAGTAAATATACCATCAAAAAGAGAGCAGGGAAGGAAAGGGAAAAACATAACAGCTGCTCAGTGAACTCATTACCTCACTATGGGATGAAAGAAAGTGACCAGGAAAACCTGCTCATGGGTACTTGGCAGTGCTGTCCTGCCTCACCTCCTCAAGAGCAAGTAACACCCATCCACTGCAGGAACAGCAGTCACAGCCTTTCATGATGAATACAAAATATGGCTTCAGTTTATCTTTTTTTTTTCCTCCCCAAAATGACACATTTATGGTGTTTACCCCCGAGGAACTTTCAAGAATACATACCAATTAATATGCATATTTGAAATTTTACATTGTATTAAATGAAGAATACAACCCAAGCAAAACTATCATATATAAGGTTAAGACTTGAAATCTATATTGTTAACTCAAGGCTACCACACAGTAAAGAGCAAAGCCTTTTAAAGAATTCCATACAATACATTACAGATCTAAGCTCTTCAAAGCAGGATATGCAGGATTAGGGCTACATTTAAATCCAAACATGATAAAAGGGAAAAACCAAATAGGCAAAACAGGACTACTTTACAATGTTACATAAGAGCTCACATAGGAAAATAATTCAACCCCTGATTCTGTTTTGTAATGGTACCAGGAGGAAAAACAATATTTAAAAACATGAATTCTTTTTTTTTTTTTTTTAATTTGTCCTTATCTGATCTGATACCATAAATATCAAAATACTTTAATCCAAACTGTATGGCTATTGCCATCACAGTGCAGAGCTCATTTTGTTTGTGAGACTCAGTCCTGTATTTTCTGTTTCAGCACATATCAGTTTCCCTTCAGTAGCAGCTCAGCTCTGACATTTTGGGAGTTTGTGGCCACCGAAATACTCAGCTTCGTGACGCTTTTCAAATAACCGCAGCATTATCTACACTACGTTCTATTTTCAAGCTTGTGACAGATATTCTCAGCACTGACTCAGTCTTGAAGTCCCTTGCATTTTCAGGGAAAAAATGCTAAGATTACACTATCCTTTGGGACTATGTATACTGCCTACATAATATACATCTATTTTGTAAGCAGCTTAGGGTAGGAACCGTGTATTATATAAAGTTGAGCGTATAGCCAATGCCCTTATTTAGTAATAACCCATGCTTCCACTCCTTCTGACTGCAGTGCCTGGTGGCAGTCTGGGATTTGTTTGTGAGGAGATGAGTGGTAGCACAAGAACCTCTACTAAAACGCACTTGTTATTCCTGCCTCTCTCACTGAAAGATGAAGACGGCAAGCAGCCAGCGGCATAACCTCCTCGGTAATTGATATGCGTAAGAGGCTCCTAGATCCTACCCATGCCATTCCAGCTTCTACCTCCCCAGGAAGAAATGTTGTGATGGAGATGGCAGCACTATCCTCAGGAGGGTACCACTGCTCCCTTCCTTCCCTGTCTCCCTTGCACTCTCCCCTGGGCTCTCGGAGAAATATGGTGCCTTTGAAACTCATGTGCCAGGATATTACTCAAAGATTTATGGTTCCTGATTCTTGCTGTGGTCCGCTTTTGCGGCTTTGTTTACTTGGCAGGGTGAGGGAGGGAGGAGGGAATTGGATTAGCCTGAAAACCCCACAACAAAAGGCAGAAAAGCGCTGCTTTGGGCATTTAATAATCTGCATTTCTAGAGAATTACTGAATATGCCGGAATTATCTCTTGAAATCTAGTGTATTTTAAAAGAGTTATTCATTGCACTTAAGAAACACTTCACATCAAAATAGATTTGAAATCAACAGGAGTTTTGTTCTGATCTGGTAACCACTGTCACATACCATAAGAAAAGAGCAAAGCAAAATGCTCTGGTTTTATTAAATTTACCTTTAGAAGCATAAACATTACACTGATAAAAATAATCAGAACCACTGGGATCCTAGCACTGGGAAAAAGAAAGGCAAACAGTTCAGGTTTTTGGTCAAGTGAACAATTTTCTTCCCATTTGTAAAGACCTTTACAGCTGAGAGGGGACTACAGTATTTCCCTGAACATCATGTGGGGAAAGGGCTGGTGTATTGGTTTTGTTGACTTTTTTGTTTTAGGAGAGGAAGAAAACTACCTAGTCTTTGCTCATGGTGTTGGACAGATATCGTGCAGTGGCTCAAAACGCTAATTTGCTTAATTGCATTAGTCCACTCCCCTCCTGTTATGGGAATTCAAGCTTCAATGGCAAATTCAACCTCCTAATGAGATTATGGTGCCGTTCCCAATATGAGGCTGTGGGGTGGCAAAGGAGCCACGCGTTTCCGTGGTGACTGGCTGAGTGGTTAACCCTGGTAAGATGGGGTGGAGAGGAGAATCAGCCTGAGTGACAGTACTTCATCCTTTAAACTTCAGTTCATGGCTGAGCAAAGCAGAAACAGTGCCAAGCCACGACCATGGGGAAATTACCCTTGTTTTAATCTTTGTCTCCTCCAGCTGATGTCAGTAGAAGGGGACAAGACAAAGGACCTCAAGCTGTGGTAAAGATCATTAAAACAGAAGAATATAAAGCCATGGACATGCCTGTGCCATCTATTAAATATTAATATCAGTTGAATGCAGATATTTTTCTTTGTTATGCTGTTTGATACTATCATTATTATTATACCTTTAATCCATTTCATGTAGTTTTATTCCTTTTTTAAGCTCCTTTGTAATGAAGGTGCCTTTTAGTCAGCTCCACCAGCTAATCAGATTGCTTTCCCTTCATTACTCACATTGAGGTTTTAAAGCCTGAAGCCTAAGCTAACTGGAATATATGGTCACGATTTAAGTAATGTGGAAAAGCTGAAACTGTGCCAGAAACACAGCACATAGCTGCGTTTTTAGTGCCTTCATATTAAGAGCAGGTAAGATGCTTTTGAATCGGGGACTGTTCAATAAAAAACATGCCCAATTACTGTACAGGAGTATAACAGATGTGTTTCTCACTCACATATTTCAGTGGAAACAACTAATAGCCTTTTTTGCCATTTATCCAATAAATTTTGTGAAGACAAATGCAGGGCAATGTTAAAGAGATCACGTCTGTGAATGGAGAACAACAAGAATTTTTTGGGAGTATATTACTTTTTCCCTAGGCAAAGATATTTCTGAGTCAGAGGACAATGCTGCCCACATGCAATTAAGGAGTCTATAACCCACACACATGGATCCCTTGAGCCCAGTTTAGTTCACAGCAGTGCAAATATAGAGAATTTCCATAGCGGTCAGTAAAGTTGAGCTGTTGTCAAAAACACCCATAAAGGCAAAATTGTTACCTCTTTTCACAAGCCTGTGTACGTGAGAAAAGATTGGAGGCGCATGCCCATGGGCAAGCCTGAATGAAGGGAATTCAAAAGTGATAAGAAACTTACTCTGACCACCAAGTACCATCGGTGTGTGATTTGCCTCTCTGGTATGTGGCTGCTGCCCGGGAGCATGGTGGTGGGGAACAGCAACCTGGTGCAAGGGCAAGAAGAAAAAGAGATACCATCACTACATGACACCACCAGAAGCAACTCCTAATTCCTCTACGCTCTAATTTAGTACAACTGAGAGTACCATCAATTGCTGAAATCTTTTCACTATTTTTAAACCTCAGGGACCAAATGGAAATCACATTTTAAAGATGGAAACTTAATTAGGGTTTTTGAGTAGTCATTTACCAAAGGAGAAGCGACAAGGGCAGCTCTACATTCCTTACCTCTCCTCTGGGAAGGTTTCTGATGTCTGCTGCCGATCCACACGGTGTTTCTTTTATTGTGGATTTCTCTGTGATGGCTCCCAGCAGATCAGTTTGATGTAGCTGGTCATCAGGGTTAAAATGGAAGAATCAATAAGTTTTTCAGTTTGCATTTTTGTTTTCCTCAGCACTTTTAGGAAAGCCTGTAATTCTCATAATCACATCCTGACCTTGATTCCCAAGATCATCTATTTTTGAAGATACCTACACTGTAATCAAAGCTGCCATTACAGCATTGCTAGTTACATGTGTAGCTGCTTTCATCTAGCTAGACTCAGATCAAAGGTTCCTGCAACATTTAGGCTGCTGAAGCAAATGGCAGGAAGGCTTTTGCAGCAGTGGAGCCCTTACAGCCCCACAGGGGAGGCTGGACATCCACTTGTGAGGACCAAGAGCTTGGCGGCCCTTCCCATTACAGCTCCTGTCTCTATGGCTCTGCTGGGGTCACACTTTTGCCTCCTAGAAAAACCTTGTTAGCCCCATCACGATCAACTGTCTGCAGTTAGGTCTTTAAAACATGACCTTCTTCAGTCCTTCAGCCCAAGTATTTATTAAGTGGGTGGACAATTTTGCTCATTAAGTTCTCAAAGCCCATGTGGGGTGAGGGCAGCAGCTACTGTTGTGGCCGTGACACACATTTGCAGCTCCTTCTCTTCATCTCTGGAATTTTCTTTCTGAACATTTTTTTGTCTTGGCTTTCTTCAAGTTTCTTTGCTGTTTCCTGCTGCTCTAGAGCTCAGGAGAAGTGGTTCTCATGTTCTTCTGAAAGTTCAGCAGGATCAGTAAGTTAGCAGTTTAAGAGGCTGAGAGGCTGGGAAGAAGGCAAGATCCTTCAGAAAGTCTTTAACACATAATAAAATACAATCAAATATTTTGATAAATAAATTAAGAGCCTAATCTCTCTTGGCTTTCCCAACAGTGACAGAGATGACTCGTCCTGGTTCCACTTGGTGGAGGAACCTAATTTAAGCATCCAGATTTAGATGAGTTAGTGTATGATGTGATGACTCCTTCCCACTCCTGTTCATTTTTCCACTGCTCACATGGGTAGGAAACTCAGATGTACGTTGCTTTTTTTTTTTTTTTTTAGCCACATGATGAGACCCCTTATTGTTAATGAGAAAAGATTAACCTTTTGAAATGTGAAGATGAAATTACACTCCTTTCAGGACTAGAGCCACATGCTAATATAAAATGTAGAGCCTAGGAAAGAGTTATAGAGACACCCAAATCTCAGATCTGAAATTTGTTCCTATAATGAGAAAACCAGAGCACTTATTAAATGGTTATTTAAAGAGGCTCAGGATCACAATCCCAACCCATTCTGCTTTGGCCAGGAATAAAGAAGAGTTAAGAGAGTAAGGATGCAAACCCAGACCTCCACCCACAGTTTCAGTGGGAGAAAAAAACATCTTCCAGATGGGTTTTGCCATTGACTAATCCTGCAACAGCAAGAATTTTTATTAGCATTAGAGGCCTAGGAACTAAAATGATCTCTTAAAATACAGGCCCAACACTGTCTGGAACTGAATTTTGGGTGTGTAATATGCACTCACAACAGACTTTGGCTGTACTATATTTTGAACACAGCTGCGAGCACTCATGTAGTTATTCCCTTAGAAACATCCATCTTGGTTATGGAAATATTAGGAAATATGGTTCTAGAAATCCCTAGAAAATAACTACTAGTCCTTATGAGAGATCACCCTCATCTGACCAGAAGAACTGTGGAACATAGGCAATATTAGATAGAAATTAGAAAAAAAAAAGGTATGGAGGCAAAGAAATACCAGGATATACCTTTGTTATGCTGCATTACCATAAAATATAAACAAATGGGAGAAAATGCTCTCATGATTCCAATTCAGAATTTGAGGGATTCCTAAGTTACAGCTCTGCCAGAGGTGAGGGGTCAAGGACACTGCCTTTCTCAATGCCAGCAATGTTTTCAGACTACCTGACATATGCTTAGGTGCTTGTGTATCCACAGGGGAGGAAGAAAAGGGTATAATGCAGTGGGCATTAAGTAGGTTCATCCAATTGTTGTGGTTTACCCCCAGCTGGCAACTAAGCACCACACAGCCCCCCTACCAGTGGGGTGGGGGAGAGAGTAGGAAGACCCAGACTCATGGGCTGTGACAAAGACAGTTTAATGGGACAGAAGAGGAAGAAAACAATAGTAATAATAATAAAAGAATTTGAATATACAAATCGAGTATTGTACAATGTGATAGCTCTCCACCAACTGGTACCAGCCAGCTCCCTCCCAGTTCATATATGGAGCATGATGCCATATGGTATGAGATAACCCTTGGGTCAGTTGGGGTCAGCTGTCCAAGCTTTGTCCCCTCCCAGCTTGGGCCTCTCCAGCCTTCTCAATGTCAGGGCACAAGAAGCTAAAAAGTGCTGTAAATGGCTCAGCAACAATTGGAAACATCAGTGTGTTTTCAACGTTACTCTCACACTAAATCCAAAATGGAGAACTGTACCAGTTACGAGGAAGAAAATTAACTTTGTCCCAGCTGAAACCAGGACAGAAAATGAAGAAAATACTTACCTACATTAATGCATCTCCCTTTTGGTTCTACTGTCTTGCACGTCACTTGGAATGTCATGTCAAATATTGAAATGCTAGAAAAAGAGGTATTGCTGCTGTAGTTGACATAGTTTCAACAAAAGCTGAGGGCTGAAGTTTTCTGTGCACCACAAAAGTAGCCTGACATGTTGTATATTTCAGAAACAAAGTACTTACAGACCATTTCTAGTTGAAAGATGCTTCCACACATACGCTAATGATTTTGTTGGCAAGATCTAGACTATGCTTTTTAATATTATCAACATCTGTTTCAGTTTCTCTCTTCCATTTCAGCCTATCTGCTTCTTTCTTCCTTCCTTCTTTCCATTCCTTCTAATTCTGCTCCTACTGCAGTAGTGCTCTGGAGGCTCCTGGCAGTCCTGTCCTTCCTGTAGGTCCATGCGTGCATGAGAGTTCCGTGTGACAGCTCCTTGGATCCTGATCCAAGGGTCTGAGCCCTGCTTGCTGGGGCTGCCAGAGGGGTGCTGGTGTGCTACTTGCACGGTGCTCAGCCAGCTCCCTTCTGACAGGCAAGAGGCTGCTTTGATGGCTCATCTGGGCACACCAGGAGCTCAGCTCAGCTAGCACTGACAGGGCAGGCACTTCCCCCACTAAATCTGACAGCCTGACAGTACAGGTTTAATACTAAGGAGGACAATTTCCTCATCAATATTTGCTTGACTAGTCTTATGTCTTCTTCCTTTTCTCTTTCACTTTTACTCTCCCATGTAAATCCAATATACTTGTGACATACTCCCATCCATTTTCTGTTTTTTCCACAAACACTCCTGCAATTCTCTTCCCTAAAGTAGCAGTGGCCAGGCACACAGAGTGGTTGAAGCCCTGAATGGTTACTGAGCTCCTGAGCCCTCGCTAACACAGCTTTGTATGGGGTCAAATGAGACAGAAGGGGACACCATGGGTCATGCACTGAGGAGAGAGGTCAAGGTGCTAGCCATGGCTGAAACACTTCCTAATGAGGAGCTTTTAAGGGAGATCAAAGATGAGGCTGTCCAGATGTGCTGTGGTTGCAGTGTGCCAGAGGAGGAAGAACACAGGCCCATCTTTGCTGAAGCCCCTCACAGGAGAATGAGGGGATCTAAGGAAAGAAGGAAAGCCTAAGGCACTGAGTGGTCCAAGTGAGGCAGGACAGATCTGCCTCGCAGCTGAGCTACAACCTGGTGTGCAGCATTTGAGACATGAGGTTTGGCTGTCTCACACACCTACCCACATTTGCATTCTACCTCTTATTAATCTTAATTACTCTTATGTTTTGCTATAAGAGGGAAGTGTGGACCTAAAAAGCCACACTGCTTTTAGAAAGCCATTACTGCAGCCTAACCTCCTCCTCTTCTCATGGAAGAGCTCAGACAAGTTAGACTTTCTTTGAAACCACTGACTTACTAAAGCTTTTTTAAAAACTGAAACATACAAAAGAGCTCCAAAATAATTCAATAGGAATTTAGTTTCTAGATGGCAGCTGATTAGAACTGGATGACTGATTCAATTAAAGAACCCTGATGCCTGTTGATCAAACTGATAACTGATGTAACAGGGACTGCTTTTTGACCTATCCAGAGATGGCCAGGCGCCTGGAGGCAAATGTCTAATTTTAATTTAGACCACTTCATCAGACAAACCCCTCTTTTTTGTTGTTTTTGTCTCTCAAACACTGATACTTAGTTATGATGCCTACTTAGAGCTGTGCAGTGCATAGCAAAAGTTGGTCTTATTGCAGAAAAACTGAAGTTCACTTTTTTATCACTGGCTAAATTGCATGCTGTGTCCATTAATGGGGAAAAGAGAAGCTGAACTGTTCAGACTAGCTCTCTTCCATCCTCCTTTGAGTTTCATTATCAATGACATTTTCTATTTCAGCAGACACCTAAACTTTCCTTATGAGCTTCCAGCACAGCCTGGCACAACAGCCACTATTTAAATCTCTCCTATACAAATATATTTTATCCATAATTTCTATCTTATGACCCAGGAAGACATAAAACTCAATTTACTCATTAACCTTAGCTTTCTGAAACTGCAATTACTGCCCTGTGCACAGTCAGTAATTTAATTGAAAAGAGGTAGCATGCAAATGCCAGCCAGTGCTAGCTACTGCTAAATAGATAATCCTGCATGCTCACTAAAATGGCATGTGGCACACGGACAGCAGGTAGAAAAACAGAGCATTAGAAAGGGAAATGCACCAAGTAACATGTGCAGGGATTAAGGAAATGCAAAAGACCAGATTCACAGGAAACCACTTAGTGTGAATAAACACAACATTATATTTGCTTAGGTTTACGATTACAGCTAAGAGCATGCAGTTATTACTTTTGCATTGAAAAGCATTTTCTGAGTGGATGGTTTCACCACAGAATCAGATCTTTTCTCCCTGCCTTTTGTAATTCAAGATGCTGGCTAGCATTTTATATAGCCTAGTATCTCCTGCCCCAGCTGTCATGAAAGAGATCAAGACATTACAAGTAAGGACTGGCCTAACAGAATGAGATTCAACTTGAAGTATGCTTGTCTTTCAACATTGTTACTTTCCATTTCTTTCCTCCCACTGAAGCATGAGTGTATGCTTATCCAGGCTTGCAGACAGCACTTTTCCATTTTTCAGCTTGATCTATGTGTAGATGACCCTGGTCTCTTGCAGCTACATTTCATATCTCGTCATGGCCCTTGCAGAAGTGTCTCACTGATTGCCTGAGTGCATTTATCATGAAACCTCATATCCCTCTCACATTTCACATCTTTTCCTTAGCTTCCTGGTTCCAGTCCTAATTTCTTAATTTCTTCATTTCCGCCTTCACTACTGGAAAATAAAGTAGTAAATTAAGTAAAAAATGCCACTTAAAAGCTTGACTCACCATGGTTCTGAACCCATACAAGGCATACCTACATTAGTATTTTCATTCAGATCAGGACCATTCCCTCTTGCTGCACTTTGGTTCATGTCACAAAACTGTGCTGGAGAGCATGAAGAGGACATCTACTCAAGGGGTCTAAAGCAGAAGCTGTTCTTCAGGAGCACAGGCAGCAAATTCCGACTGCAACTGGCAGCCACTGCCCAAGGCCAGACTACAGCAAGGCCCGAGCAATCCCTTCCCTAGCAAGGTCCAGCACCAACTCATTTCAGCAGAACTGCTCATTTTGGATCACATTACTTGTTAAGATTGGCATAGCATCCATAACATAAGCATACACAACCTTCTCCTGTTTTAATTTGGTGGCGCCTTGCAAGAAGGCACCTACAGAGGATCTACAGCTATGTATAGAAAACAGCAAATTATTTTGCTAATCTTTTTATTGTTGTAAGTGATGCCTCTTTAATCTGATGTTTATTACTGTAGTTGTCTGGTTCTCCTCTTTGGCTGAACTTGTCTCAGCCTGACTGGTAACCTTAGTTTAGCTTGCTTAGCTGTAACAACTTTTTTTTCCCCCTAGTGATCAGGCAGCTACTCCCCATTCTACCTACACTTGCTTATTTTAAACACATGATGTAATAGTTTTTATAGAGACAATGGTGGCAGCTGGTTATTCTACATAAAAAGATGTGTTTAGGACTCACACATACAGCAGCCAGTGCAATTATACAGGAATAACAGCAAGGCCTTCAAAGTGGGAATACTGGATGTGGTCTAGACAAACAACAGGCCTGGGTTGATAAGAGGGGGCTTGGAATCCCACTAAGGATGCAGATACTCATCAATGGTAAATTAAAGATACAACTTGGAGCTGGGCAAAACTAGTGTTAGGAGCAAAAGAGCAGAAAACATTATCCAACACATGTAAAATGCACTGTATATTGTAAATGCAGTTGAGATGCACATGCAGACCAATGAAAAAAAGCAAGGTCCATGGAAGTATCAGCAAACATGAAAATAGGAACCTAGGGTGAGGAGGAAGTTGCCAACATCACATTCTTCTTGGCAAGGAAGAGGAGGAAACCCAGTCACCAACACCACACCTCACTCAGTGTGTGTGCATGTGCTCATGTGCATTTCTCTGCAACAGTTTAATTCTTTTTCATACAGTGAGAAGTATTAATTTAGTTGGACAATAGGGACTGTGAAATTTAGTAACTGAAGTAAAGTCTCAGTAACTGTTTATTGCATTTTATTTAAATCTACTAAAATGTCAGTTACATGAACATTAAATTCTTGGCTTCTCAAATAAGGCATGTCCCCATTTTTGCTTATAACAGGACTTTGAGAATAACAAACTGATTTCAATTAAGATGTATTTTGTTGCCAGTTTAAGTAATCCTTTTCTAGATGCAGAGTTCACAAAAACCTGCAAAAGGGAGATATTTTGATATAGATTTGTATACAGCACATTTGGATGTTAAATGTAACCAAGCTTAAACTTTTAAATGTGTCAATGTGGAGATTTCCAAAGCTTTTGAACTGCTTTTAATCTGCACATAACGTGACAGAAGTGTTGTAACTTGCCTGTGCTTTCTTTGGAGCGGTGACTACACGTCTTGTACAAAAACCAGCCATTTTCCTTCCCTCCCACACACATTCCACTGAGGAGAATTCTCTAAGTGACATTGGAGTGACATCAATTTGGGATAGTTGATAGATACTGTAATCAAAGTATGTAAGTCATGTAGAAATATAATATTGGGGATCTAAGAATATCTGTTATATCCAGCCATCATGGACTGCATGAAAAGGGAGATCAGCTTGATTTAATTTACCTGGATTTATAAAAGCCATTCTACACATCTCTCACTGAAGGCTCTTAGAGATACTAAGATGCCATGGAACAGAAGTCCTCTTCTGGATAAATTGATGATTAAATGATAAAAAGGTATTGTGTAAACTGATGCTGAAGCCACATTTTTGAATGCAGTTCTGGCCCTCTTGGAAAGAAATGATAAAAAAAAGATGTAAAAAGGAGGGCTGTAAGGATGTTTAAAGGTATGAAATGCCTTTAATAACAGGAACAACTGAAGATAACAGGACTTGCCAAGAGTGCAAAGGATATGACTGATGGAAACACTTGATATAAGATCTTAAAATTATGGGAAGTTATTTTACCACAGAAATGGTAGAAAGGAAACAATTGTTCAACTGTTTCTTCCTGTAAGAGAATTCTGGGGGATGAAACAAATCAGCAGATGATAAATTCAAAATTAAAAAAGCCCTTTTTTCCCATAGTCTATTTTTATGATGTAGCACTTACCACCACAGTATATTGAAGATATCAATAATCCACATGGGTCTTAAAAAATGCAAGCAATTGGACCAATTCTTGAGAAAAAAAAAATCCATTTTGCTATTATGATTCATCAGCTCAGGGACAGCAGAAGTTTACCATCAAGACTTCCTGCCCAGCAGGGGAAAAACTTTATTTTCCGTAAAGCCTTGTCTATTTTAGGATTGCAGTGGGGGAAAAGCCTGTTTGTCTGTAACACAGGGGATTAAGTTAACGAGGCTTGAGCAGCCCCTTCCATTTCTCTGTTCTTAAAAATCAAACTGCACTGGAGCACAGAAAGCAATGCCCTTATCCAGAGGTCATCTCTGGCTGCAAATGGATGTTCTGGTCTCCTCTTCCTCCCAGTGGTTATTGGAGCTCTTTGGACTTTGTCCTTCCTCCCTGACGTGCCACTAAAACCCCATTAGGGGCAGCTGCAGTATCCTGCAAGAAGGACTACAGTCAGAAGCCTGGAGCATAAAGTTATTTTATAATTTGGCAGTTAACACATTTTGGCTTCCTTCCCTCTACTGCCTTCCACTACTGCCTTCCCTCTTTCCAGGCAAGCTTGGACAACTCCATAAAGCCTGTGTTTACATGGCTGCTGTGAATCTGCATCACTATCCCTGAGGAAAAAAAACTGACTTCATTCTTCAGTGCTGGCCAGCTTTTAGGGGCCCAAACTCTTATACCAGCTAGGGAAGGTGCCTGTGAGATTGTGTGTACTAACACACTGAGACACACGATAGATTTTATAATCACCAAATACAACATAACGCAGCTTTAGCGAACATGATAAGGAACTCTGGGTTAGAAGAAAGGGTAACAACTTTAATCTAAACAAGAACTTAATTCCCTCATCACAACTAAAATCACAGTCAACACCTACCAGGATTCCTCTTTTCTAAGAGCCAAAATCATCTTCAGGAAAGGAAATAAAATTTAAAACTTTTAACTAAAATAAAACTAAATATTTCAGAACTATCTGTTAGGATCTACAGGAAGCTGGATTCTTTTGCAAGGGCTGGCACATGGCCAGACTGACATAAAATCTTGTTTTAATAATATTGATGCTGTAATCCTCTGTGACACAACAGTATCCTTAAGGAATAATTAATTGAAGCAGAACTCTAAAGTACCTAGCATTAAAATAAAATGTTTACCTTCACAATTTTCAGGAAAAACACCCCTGACAAGAGACAGTTTACCTCTATTTTGGCCAGAGGTGGAAGGAAAAATAATTTCACTTCAGACCATCTGATCAAGTAAAGAGAACAGATTCCACAGGAAATTCTAAGAATAAAAAAATTATTATGAGTCCTGAGCAAAAGCAAGGTAATAAATCCCACCGAGGTTGTTTTTTTGTTGTTGTTGTTGTTTTGTTTTTTGTTTTTTTTTGGTTTTTTTACATTTTGATTCATTTATTAGGAAATTAAGAAGGCCCATCTGGACGCCTACTGATTTTTGAATAAGTCACTTTAGGGGATCATCAAGAAGTACAACTAAGCAGATTGTATCTATCAGGCAGTTAGCTAACTGGAAGTTAGCTAAGAACAGCTTTTCTGTCAGAAAAGATACTTAAGAAAACACAGTTTTGCATGCAGAAAATAAAGCGTCTTTCTAACACTTCAGTACTTCCTTCCTTGTACCAAAACAACACACTCGTGCATTTCTTTGGCTATATTTTCGGTGCCCACAGCTACGCAGCACTTTAAGTCGCTGCTTTGGAGAAAGCAGGAGTTTAGACGGAAGAGGCGTTTACCCCGGAGGAAGCGGTGAGAAGGAACGGCTCATCCTGCAGGGCAGGGAACAGACTCCTCCACCGGCGGAGCTTCACTGACCCCTAATGGACAATCCCCAACAGTGCGCTGCCCTGGCAGGAATTCCAGCCAGAAAACCTCACACCGATCAGCACTCCTCCTTTCAGCCTAATACGAGCTCTGACACCTCAGCTTTTCACTATTTAGTGTGAATTTATTCCACTAATTTATTTAGTGTTTTTTATTCCACCGTCGTATCTGACCGTCTGAAGTATTCTAAGAAGCCAAAAGGAAAAGAAGGTGAACCCTGTTCAATGCAGCCATTCTGACACCTGGCTAGGACAGAGCAAATTCAACTCTTTAAAAACTAAAGCAAACCTGTTTTACATCTTTCAACAAGAAATAAAAACCATTAAGGGCTAACATCTCCAACTGACCCATTTAAACTACTTTAAAAGGAAGATGTGCAATCAGCACAATCAAGAATCTGTATAAACGAAGGTAATTTGAAAGGCACAGTCCAAGTATTTGTGCTTTTTCTCCCCAAGGAGTGACTATGCCTGCCATCAGGAGAGCAATGAGACGTTTCCATTACAGGAAAAGGACTCTGCTCCGTTTCCACTGAGAGAGAAACTGCCAGCACCAGAAGGGAGAATGAATGAATCCATGCTGGTTGGTGCAGTTTCTTTTTGTCTTTCACAGATTGCAGAGATGAACTCATGGGAATGAATTCCCAATACAGAAAAGTGACCAAGCTGGAAACAGGCTGCATTTCCTATTCCCTGTCTAGAAAAGGGTTTTGTTCATGTTCGGTTTTTTACTAGTTTGGTTGCTCTGTTGCCCTTTCCCTATGCACCTTGCTTTCCTTCTTACCCCAGAAATGTACCTGGTAATGGCATGGAACAAAAAGGATCCCAGAGCTAATGGCCACACTGACAGCCAGCAGAACAGCCCCATTTAGACAAATAGCACTAGCCTGTAAGAAAACTGCTGGCTTCCAAGGCTAACTGGATTAACTAAAAATCCTTGCCTAAGTCAAAAAGACCCACCAAATTTCAAATCCTGCTTAAATCTAGCACTCGAAGTAATGATCATTTTATGGTACCACTTTCACCAGCAACAATAAAAGGCAAACCAATTCAGGCAAACCCTTTGCTGCCAGAAATTCTTGCCCCTTCAGTGTGGCGACATAAATACAACAGATTAAATTAAATTACATTCATCTCTGGTTAACAGAGCCCCTTGGGAGACAGTCTTGAAGTGAAAAGGAGTCCAAGAAGGCTGGACATGCTTCCAGAAGGAAATCCTAAAGCTGCAGTAGCAGGCCATCCCCTTGTGCTGAAAGATGAGCTGGCAGGGAAGAAGACTGGCCTGGCTGATCAGAGCTTTGGCTGAAACTCAGGAGAAAAAAGTTTATGACCTTTGGAAGAATGGGCAGGCAACTAAGGAGGACTACATGGATGTATTGAGGTTATATAAAGAAAAAATTAGAAGCAACAGGGCCCAGCTAGAACTTAATCTGGCCATTGCCATAGAATACAATAAAAAATGTTTCCATAAATACATCAGCAACAAAAGGAGGGCTAAGGAGAATTACCATCCCTTATAAGATGCAGGGGTAAACATAGTGACAAAGGATGAGGAAAAGGCTGAGGGAGTTCATGCCCTCTTTGCCTCAGTCTCTAATAGTAAAGCCAGTTGTTCTTTGGGTACCCAGCCCCCTAAGCTGCAAGACAGGGATGGGGAGCAGAATGAAGCATAATCCAAGGGGAAATAAATGGTCAGTGACCAGCTACATCAGTTAAGACACACACAAGTCTATGGGGCTGGATGGGATCCAAGGGTCCTGAGGTAGCTGCTGATAGTGTTCAATGGGCCACTTTCTGTCGTTTTGAATCCTGAGTTTGGTTTCACAACAAAATAGACTTTGAGGTGCTGGAGTATCCAGGAAAGGGCAATGTAGCTGGGGAAGGGTCTGGAGCACAAGGCTCATGAGGAGTGGCTGAGGGACCAGGGGTTTTTTAGCCTGGGAAAAGGAGCCTCAGGGGGGATCTTATTATTTTCTAAAATTACCTGAAAGGAGGCTGTAGCCAGGTGGGGTCAGTCACTTCTCCCAAGTAACACGTGACAGAAAAGGAGGAAATGGCCTCAGTTCTGCTGAGGAGGTTTAATTTGGGTGTTTTAACTTCCAGTCCTTCTTTTCTGACCTTCTTCTCATCTTTCCTCAACAGAAATACCGTATCTTGACATTAGTTGTGTATCTCTGCTCTGCAGGAGCAGAGAAATCTAGTGAAAGGAAGATTTGACTGTCACTATTTCTCTAGCACACACAGCACAACAGTGCATAATTCAAGATGTCCTGGTAAGCCAGTGGTTTCAGTTTTTTCTGTGTTGTGACTATTAGACACGAGACAAATTTCCATTTGTTCCTATTTTCTGTTCACTTGTGAAGAAATGATCTGTTAACTCAACCCACTGGCTGAATGTCCATTACAGTCAGGTTAAAAAGTTTAGGGACACAATCAAATATTGTTTCGGTCTCCTGACAGATATGAATTTTAGTTTTGGTAGAAGACACAGTGCTTAACTGGATGCAATACAATATCAGGAATTTACTGTATTAAATCCTCACCACATTGAAATCAGTGGCAAACCACCCTTCCATGACCACAAATCTATCTAATAATTTCAATATTTCATTATTTCTCTAATTCAAGGAAGTCAAGAACCCCCCACTATTTCAGAGCAGATGATACTAACAAATTTCTGACACTCCTGTGATTTCTGCTTGCCATGCTCACTCATCAAAATGCTCTCATGTTTATTTTGACCATCATGAAGAACCTGCCAGGGACTACAGAACCTCAGCAGCACCTGATGAGTTTAGTAGTAAAAAGCATTTTGGGCTCAGTGTTAGAAAGAAACAATCCTCACACACTCCCTGAAGAGTGGAATGGCCCCCCTCTAACCAGGGCTTCTAAAGAACAGTGATCTGCTAACACAGTTGTGCCAGTGCTCATCTTCCCTCTTTCTTTTCCCATCCTGTGATCCTTGATGGTTGTGCTGGTTGTGCAGACCATGTGTGTGGTCCATCATTAGATGGTAACATAGGTTGGGCTGACTGCTGAACTTCTATATAAGACAAGGGAGCAGCATGAGTAACTTCTTTTTTGCCCTCCTCTCTCCCCATACTACACCACTAATGCCTGCTGGGTGGAGCAAGGGCATAAATAAACTGGTTTTGATTAATATAAAAGCTGTAGAGATAAAATCAGGAGATAAAACTCTCCTCATAGTATAATGGAAAGCAAACAGGTTTCCTGAAAATGTTATGATTTCCAATGAGTAATAAAACACATTCAAGCACTCAAATAAATATGTCCTTCTTAAATGCAATAGTTTTTAATTTTTGGTACAAGAGACTGAGATCCCAATCTGCCTATATACAAACAGCACAGAATTACAAAAAGAAAGTTTATCTAAGTCAAATTTCTTAACTTTTATTAAATTCAAAAACTGCAGGAAAAAAAATCACAAGTTTCTAAGTACAAATAAAAACAAATCAGCTAAAATAAAATGGTTGTCAAGTTAAAACCCACTTTCCATAATTTTCCCTTCCTTGCTATTGCCCACAGTATCATCTGAACTCCTAGAAGTGCTTTAGAAATTCATTTTCTCTTACCAATAGGATAGTAAACTATAAGTTTACTATTTTAAAAAGCAAACTGTTTAGGCACAAGGTGGCAGAAGACATAAGCACAAATATCAACCATGCTTTCCTTAATTTGTCAGTAGAAATCCAAGTGTGCTACAGGCCAGCATGGCATTGAATTCAGAATGTCAGAGCTTATTCAGTGAAGTAAGGGCTTTTTTTTGTGTGTGTGTGTGTGTTAACAGTTCATTGTGTCTTTTTTTCTCCCAAAAAACAGAGAGAAGCTGTTTAAGTCAGTGGTATACTTTACTGTTCAGTGCCAGTGTTCTGGCTAGAAGAGTGGCAAAAGTGACAATATGGGTTCCAGCACCAGAGAATGCGAAGTAGAGAAGCTGTAGTGTGAAAAAGACTGGTTCATACTTGTGTTGTCAGTGTAATTAATAGTCTGGTGACCACCTGCTAAGACAGCATGACAAGCAGTCACATGTTATTTGAAGATATCAGCTGGGCCAGGTCATCAGCTGCTCTCCCAACAGAGCAGTGACCAAGGTGAACAACTAATGTCTGCTGCTCTTCCAACTACACCTAAAGGAACTGTCGAACAGAAAATTAAATCATAACAAAATTAACACAAGTGTTGTTTCATATTCCAGATTCTACCTTTTACCCATCACTCGATACTTGCCATTCTAATAACAGGTGCAGTTCCACTGTCATTCATAAATACAAAATTTTATTTGCACTTCATTAGTTTAGAAAGACCACAATGTTTTTCAATACCACAACATTCAGGACACACCAAGTTATTCAAATATGTATCTACTGATTTACCACAGCTAAACTAAACAGTGCATTTAATAAAAGATATACCAAAGATATAATTCACAAGTTCATTATCAGACAAAATCCTAACACAGTATTTGCTTGATGGGAATAATTTCCGCCATTAGGAAAGAAAATAATTTTACCTTAGGTTCCCTTCCCCCATCCCTACAGATGTCCAGACAAAAATACACATATATATTCCTTAACACGGGAAAATGTATCATCTTAATTTTTTTTTTTTTTTCCAAGAATTTGTCTAGGACAGCAGCATTGCTTTTTTATACCTTCTTTTAGAGCTTGATATATCTCCATTCTTTTATTGAAATCTAATGATTCTTGTAACCAAATTTATATTTATGCAGAAAATTATATATGCTTTTTCAAAGTGCAATCTTAGGTCTGCACCAGGTGTGATGTCTCGGTACACAAAGAAAGGGTGCAGCATTAAACAAAATAAATAAAAGACTGCCAAAAATTAAACTTAGCTTTTCAATAAATCCAGTCAGCAGAGGATGCTACAGCCAAAAATGTTTTCACTACATTAAAAGGTAACATAATGCTGATTATGGAAGCTTTGTACATAAAGTCCTCTGTTTTTAAAAAATTTGTCTTTAAAATAGTTAGCAAAGCACCATATACTTATCTTCATACCAGAAGAGCTTCTGCCTGCCTGTTTATAATAACAAAGAACTATTACAACATTTATGTCAAGAATAGGTATAGATTTAATTTCTCCTCCTCCTCAACTGGATGTGTGGCAAACCCCCACCGACTGTACAGTATTTATAACACTGGGGCAATGAATGAAACATCATTGTGAGGGAGAGGGGTAATAATTAAATGTTATAGTTGAATCCTACATAGGATTGCATATTTGCATATTTACAAGTTAGTGTGTAGCTCTGACTCGAATAACAAAGTGCAACGAGAAACTGCCAAATGATTGTAGTGCAGAGTAGTACAGATACTTTCTTTACCCTCCTGCTCATATTTTTCACTCTGGAGGAAGTAACAAGTCAACAGCAACGGACATGTGGCCTTGGAGGAGGCAGTTCTGGTGGGATTTCTGGCTCTGGTTGCAGGGACAGGATACTGTTGGACAACTCATTTCTTATAACATCCAGTGGCATCTTAAAGAAAAGAAAAATCACCTGTAAACAGTCATCTGCTCAGAGAGAGCTCATTTCAAGAGTTCACTGACAGCCAAAGCCTCAATTTCAGGGTCTTTTGGGTCTTATTAGTGAAATGCAGTGGTCAGCAGTCTGTGAACTGCATCATGCCCACTATGTATTATTCAAAAATTTCACCTGACAATCTGTACTTGGCTCTCTGTTCTCCCAAGCATGTGCAGTCATTATTTAAACATTGACCATTTGTGTGACCACAGGAATCTTACCACCTGAGTATTTTACCTTTTTCAGAATGTCATCAACAAGTTTTAGAAATATTTCATCCACATTAAAATTATCCTTGGCACTTGCTTCACAGAACCGCATCCCAGTTATTTGCTGTGCAAACTGATGGGAGAGAAAATAAAATAACTCCATGAAGATATGTGCAAACAGCCACAGATAGCAAATATATCCTCCTCATACAACCTTAAAAAAACACCCAAACACACAACTTTCCCCAAATCTGTGACAGAAGTCTAATTCAATTAATAATCCTGAATCTGCATGGTAGAGCAAACATTGCAACATATAGCTAATTTTTGCTTAAAATAGGTTTATTGGGAAAGTGCTCTGCATTTTTCCAGATTTAATTCATGTATTCAGTTGACACATATTGCTGCAGACTGCCAAAAAGGAAGAACTTCTCAGAACAGCTAATCTCAGCTTGATTATTCAAAATGTAGAAAAGGGAAGTACACATGGAAGAATTAGCCTTGACTCCGAAAGTTTGGAAAAAGCCTTCACTTCCAAATGTTTGTGTATGCCCATACTGACATCGATCTGGTCAAGATGGTGCTGAGTATCACACTACAACAAACATACTCTCTTGCCAGGTTCCTTAACACTTTTGGGGTTGCAAGAGAACAAAAGGAACATGAAAACAAAGGTGAGCCAAGTAAGCAAACAGGGCTGTTGCCTGTCCAAAAATAGTACTGAGAAGCAAATATCTGAAGTAAGGCCCACAAGGATTTCCTGAGTAGAGATCTCCATTTGTGCTTCAAGTCTTCACTACATCCCCTTTCAGAGTCCAAGGAGTATCCCCTACACTACTGGTACAGTGTAAGCTGACTTGTGGCTTACTCTTTCTTCAGACCAAAGACACACTACGCCAGCAGGAACACTTATAACTGCACATTATATACAAAACCACATATATAAACACCACATGGATTTTGAGAGACCACCACCACTCTCAATATGCTCCCTGCATCCAACAGTTTGAGCAAGAGTAGCCATGGACCATCAGCAGCAATGCCACAACAGCTTTGCCTCTAGACCTGTCCTTACCTTCTCTCCCTGCTGCCGAGTAATCTCTCGATCAACTTCACAGTCCAGTTTATTTCCAACTAATAGAAGCTCTGCATCTTCTGAAGCATACTGCAATTAAAACATGTCTAATTAACTAAACCTAGACATGTAAGATTTTGTAATGCAAACACAATTAAAAAAAAGGGCAATTCCACTACTAAGTAAAGAACCACACTGACACAGTTTATAGGTAAACGTTCTTCCCAAACATTATTTCAAAAATTTTCAATTTTTAAATTCCATTCTAAAAACATGACTTGAGAACTAGCTGCTCTAGTTTATCTAAGAATGAACACAATGACGTTATTTCATAGACAGGAAACAAACCCCCCTCCACCCACTGCAAAGGTAAATGAGCAATGTTACAGATTTTCACTGACACTTCTAACTGAGACAATTCTAGTTCAGGAACGGACAATCATTTTGCAACAAAAGCACATCAATATTAAATCCTGGCTAAAAGTAATCAGTGAAAATTAGCTGACAGTAGTTTATTAATCCTAAACCTATGCTGTAAATTTCTTTGAGGGAAAAAAAATCCTTGTTAAAAAAAAGCATGTAAAAGAAAATATTTAAGGCATACCTTATCAATCATTTTCATCCATTTTGGTAAATCGTCAAATGTTTCCTTCTTGGTGATATCATACACCAAAATAATTCCCTTGGCACTTCTGTAATAAGCTGAGGTAATGCTGTTGAATCTCTCCTGACCTGCTGTGTCCCTAAGAAGCAGCAGCAAACAGTGGCACAAATATTTCACCAATTTGCAAAGTACAGAATAACTTTGTTTACATTTTAATAATAACACTCCCACAATCATTAGAGACATTACATTTCCTTCCACATGTGTGAATTTCAGGAAAAAAAAAGGGAGCAGTACTTTCAATCATAAAAAGTTTTCATATTAAACTATTTATCCCATACTAACTTCACCAAGAAAGGCCATCAAACATTTCTACATGTGTCTGAGAGTGAAGCTATCCAATGAAAATGTACCAGGAGATAAAGCTGGTTTTGTGTTATTGGGGTTGTTTGTTTTGTAGACTTTTGGTTGGGTTTTTTAACAGCCCTGAAAAAATGAAAAAATAAATGGATACAGGCTTATTGAACACATCTACACACCCAACTATAAAATGAGCAATGCACTGATCATTATCATTTGAGCTTTCAGACTCTTTTTGAATCAACCACAGCAATTCAGCCACGGTTCTAAAACTACTGCAAAACCTACTGGCACAGAAGTAAGTGAAAGAGTGAGCAATCACTAAGTGGTACAACTTTTGCACTAGATACCTGGCTTTCACACTTACATCTATTTATCTGAGGTGTGCAAGTAACATTTCCATGCTCACTGTCAGCACTGTTCAGACAGGGTGCATTCACACTGGAGACTAATTTCCAGCAATGACACCAAGTCACCCATACTAGCTATGGCTTCTGTTCCAAAGTAGATGAGACAGAAGAGTTATTTTTTACTGAACCATGACAACTTTTGAACTGCTTTTAATCACATTATCAGGCCTGCCTAGGGAAGATTTTTGGCAGTAATACTAAAAAAATAGCTGGTGCACATCCTAAGTCTTAAAATGTCACTGGCATCTCAATTGGAAAGTAGGTTAAATGGTGCTCCGAAGTGATCAAGCATTTGCTGCTTGAGTTCAGCCCCCAAAGTCAACGGCATAATTTTGAAATTTCACTGTTAGAACACGTCAAAAGATGGATCAAAATTAACAGTGGAAGGAGGAAAATTGTGTACATGTGTGTTGGGACTCAAAACTTCAAAATTCATCCTCTTCAACAGTCACATTTTAGACAAAAGGAGGAGGAGAAGAATGAACTTGGGAATGAGATTAACAATGGAGACCTGAAACACTTGTTACCAAAAAAAAAAAAAGGTTATGTTCACAAAATGCCACATTGATTGTCCTGAAGATTTAATCCCTTTAAGGTTCTATGCACAACAAGCAGTAGAACAGACTACCACAAACCTATCTTACTCTGCATAAAATCTTCAGGAATTTCAAGCAAGTTTCAAAGTGAAGTATTTAATTTGCCCCTGAAATTGCCACAAGTGTACTTGATAGCAACAAATATTTGCTAGTGATTTTACAAAGTAAAGCAGTGTCCACTAGAAGAAGATTTGGAACCTCTGCTTCATAGCCTGTGGGAAAATAATGACTTATACTTCACTGCAAGCCAATGACACTGCAACACGGGGCAGAAGAGAACAAATTCTTATTGCATTCATTTTTGTTTTATTTTTATTCAAATCCCACTCTCAGAACTTCAGAATTACATTCATATAAACCTCTGGGACCCTACAGAAAATGAAAATAGGTAATGTTTCAATAAGGTCAAGCACCAGTAGTATTGCAGACCAGTTTTAGATGGTTAATTCACTGTTTTCTTATCACTAATGAGGCATTTTTTGTAAAGCAATACAAGTTCTGGCAGCTGAAATTATATATATATAAATATTGCTCAGAGCAAGTAACTCTACATTCTTTTCCATTACTTCTTTGTCATGGTCAGATTCATTTTTTGGAAGGTCCTTTGGATGTTCAGTCTGTTAAAAATGTAATAATTTTAGTATGAACCGTTGATTTTCCACATATGGATAACATTGCTCTAGTGCTTATGAACAGAATTCTCAGAATTATGACCTTGCAGAGCAGCCCTTGTCATCTGTTGCTAATCCAGCCTACTGATGAAGTGTATTAGGGATGGGAGACCTTTAGTTCCATCATTCTGAGCACAAATAACTTCATGACAGGTGGAAGGGCATATCTCATGTGGGAGAATACACCAATTCTATCTTTGTTCAGAGTAATGGGACAAGTTGCTTTTTGGTTTTGTCTGTCTGTTTTGCTGGCCAGTCTTTTCCCTCTTTTCTGTGCTCCAGTGGAATACAGAAATAAAGAGGGTATTTCAGAGTCACCTGACTGTGGCTTCAGGTGAGTGCTAAAGACCTTTAGCAACTCCATCACAGGGTACCAGATCACTGAGTACATACATTATAAAAACAGAGGAGAAACAAGCACTAATGTTCCACCACCCTCCCTGAAGGCAGTCATCAGTGGATAAGTAGGCCATGAAGAGAACTATGCAACATTACACAACTCTCCTACTCCAGCTATCTCCAACCCCACATTTCTGAGTGCTCTATCCAAGTCCCCCTGGTACTATCAGCTTCTCCTCTCTCCACAACACCCTCAGGCTCTTTAAAAGTTTACAGCATTCCTAGGCTGCTGCACCCTGTGTTCCCATTTGGGTATGTCCTTCACCCAAATGTGACAACCTGAAATCTGGCTTGCTGGCTGTTTGGGACACACCACATGCTGTGGCCAGTTTAGAACATCCATGGACAGCCTGCCTGCCCACTACCTATACTAAATGGCCAGTCGACCACTGACTGTCACCCGAGTCATGCCAATTCCACTGGATTATGGCCGACTTTCTTCGCCTTGCCTGAAGTCATTGACTCCCCCACACTTCACCTCTGCTCCTGCAGCAGGTGGAAATGAAACCAGTAAGCAGGTTTCTGATTGTGAGTATGATATTCTAACCCTTATTTCCTTTGCAAAGTGGAAGAAAATAAGCTGAATTTGCTGTCTCTAACATTACCCTTATGTTGTATTAGTCTTCAAACTGTAAGGTGAAAGTTGGAAAACTATTTCTGCAATAAGTAAGTTTAAAATGCAACCCCAGGCTACCTAAGTAAACTGCAGTTTGAGTAACAAGTTGATCTTTAGCACGGAAAATCGTGTCTTCTACTAGGTGCCATCATATTTTTCATGAAAACGTGCAGCAAAATCTTCCAGTGTTGAGGAAAAAATGACAACCCCTAATGCAGAGCTAACATTAAAATCACATCCCACTTCAAATGCCTTCTTCTAACGTGCAGGCCTGGAGCAATTATTCTTGCTATACTATTTTCATGGATGTATTGCACTCCTGCAGTTGGAATATTTTAGTAAGGATAGCTATTGAAGCACTAGTGGAAAGCTGGAAGGAGAGATGACCACTGTTTAACTGGGCTAACAGTACATAACTTCATGACTTTCATGAGTGATACTAAGTGCTACTAGTTCTTTATTTGCTATGGTCAGAATCAACACACTAGCAGAAGTCAGTTCAATTTAATTCCAATTAAACTCCAGAAGATCAAATAAGAAGTTACTACAACTTAAACGACTTGGCGTAACTGAAAAAAACTCCATCAGATTACTTTTTTTTTAATGCTGAAAGCAGTTTTCTTTTTTCCAAGAAAGATTTCTAAATGAAAAGCATTGGTCTTTCTAATTTGTAATCAGAAACATACAGTGTATGTTGTCCTCAACTAGCTATAATCTGCAAATAGACAATCAAACTGCTTGACTGTTTTTTGCTTCCCAAACAGAAACTAGACATCACTCCAAAAATACAAACATACAACAAACAAAAGCAAATTAAAAAATCACACAAAGCCCATTTTCAAGTGTTGACTTGTTCTATGGCAGACTGCATAAAACACAATGCAAATACAGTTAATCTTAATTAAAATATCTTTGGATAATTTTTCTTTTACATAAATGTTCTCTGTGTCTATCTAAACCAGTTGAAACAAACACATTGACAGACTCAAAACTGTCTCTGACTCTCTAGTTAAATTAATTTTTTATGAATGCTGGCATAAATTGGCAATAGAAGTGAAAATATTTTGAAACTTACATAAACACTAATTTAACACTTTCACATTCTCTGCTTTTATGGAATCTACAGGCAATATTTTCAAAAATGCTTTAAAGTAATTTTAGAGGTTAATTCTACCTATCAAAGGGTTTTTTTTCTCCCATAAGCCACTAATATATTTAAGATCTTTTATTATATAAATAATTTATTTCAGAGGTACTGAACCAAAGAAACTACATTCTTATATATTCTAGAACAGGGACTTTCCAAGACAACTGTCTCTTAGAAAACAGAGCAGGCAGAATGTGAATTTTTTATGAGAATGCATTGGTTTAAAACATCTTCAGAAGCAAATCAAGCTTGTTTTGTTCCCAGGTCGCTGGCTACCTCGAGCATTAAACCTGCAGAGGTACCAGAGAGCTCCCTTGGCTGCCCAGCGAGGAACTGGGCGCGGTGGCAGGGCAGCACTGCTTCCCACAACCAGGTCCTTCCTTTCAGAGGGGAAGCTGGAAGTGACTGTGTCAGCTGCTTGTGTCAGCGACTGCCCAGATGACTCAGCTCAGAGGGCACAGTCAGACACCTTCCTGTCCTGCTTCAAAGCATCAGTGAGGGGTTCCTATTATTTGATCCAGTTTTCCAGCTTTGAAGAAGCACTGAATCACAGTGCTTGGATTTACCTGGGCACTTACACTATCCAGTAGTTCTGGTTACTCTGCCTCATGACTTGAGCTGCATGCAGGTATTACTTCTCACAGGACACAGGAGCTTGTGTCAGCCTAGAACTGCAAGGCAGAAGCTGTTTTACTGTATCCTACCACCTTTGGCAACCCAAGGGGCACTACTAACTGTTCCAGGTGGCACAGAAAAGGTGCTTCACTGTGTCCTCAGTGAAGCTCTGTCATTGCATAATCTAAGGAGTAGAAGGTTGTTTCCTGACTGGAAGTCAGGGAAATAGGGAAAGCAGGGACCAGAGAGGAAGCTACAGGTGAGAGCAAACACCTCTGTGATCCTCAGGGCACAGCTCCCCATTATGAAAGGAACACAGGAGACAAGCCCTTTTGTATTCTACTCTCCTAAGAGCAGCAGGTGTGAAAGCTGCTTTCAAAAGGACGTCTTGCACACGTAATCGCTTGAAATATTCAACACTGTACTGTTTTAATGTATCTTTTGATAAACTCAAGTGGTAGAGCTTTGTGGAAAACACTCTGCTGATAGTGGTCAGGGGAGAGACAGGTCAAGTGACTACAAAAATACCAAAGTAAATTTTTTAAAAACCATTCTTGTTTAACTCTAGAAGTAGAATCATCAGATTACTAAAAAAATAAGCAAAATTTCATGCTTTGAAATGTAACTTTAGTCATTTAGTCATAGAGATAAGTGTAAACTTCAGAAATTATCTGTTCACTGAATAAAACAGGTCTTTTTGTAGTAAAGTTACTGCATGTCACTGCAATCAATGTATATAACACTACCAGGAAGTATGAGGCAGCCTAAATTCTGTCACTGCGTAGGTATGAAAGGAAACTGACTTATGATCAGCCATGCAATTGAAGTCTGCATTTCTAAACTTCCAAGTGTTTGCCTTGGTAAACTGCTTTCCTCTTCAATCCAACAACTGGAGGTACAATGAGGAGCTGAGGGAACTGGGGTGGTTTAGCCTGGAGAAGAGGAGGCTCAGGGGAGACCTTGTCATTCTCTACAGCTCCCTGAAAGGTGGCTGTAGCCAGCTGGGGGTTGGTGTCTTCTCCCAAGTAACAGGGGACAGGACAAGAGGAAACAGCCTCGAGTTCCACTAGGGGAGGTTTAGATTGGCTATTAGGAAAAAAAAATCTCTTCACCAACACGACTGTCAAGCACTGGAACAGGCTGCCCAGGGCAATGGTTGAGTCACCTTAACAGACATGCGACATGATCCTTGGGAACAGCGTTTAGTGGTGGACTTAGCAGCACTGGGTTAATGGTTAGACTCATTTATCTTAAGGGTCTTTTTAAACCTAAATGATCCTATGATAATGAGAGTTTTTAGGTAGGCCGAAAAACATGCACAACAGAATTCAGAATTAATTAGCAAAAGTTGTGCTTATCTAATTGCTTTTCTAAAAAACCTGGAAGTATGCCAAGGCATTTTTAAAGATTAAGTATAAAGAACAACATTTTAACAGCCACTGTTGGAGAGAAAGTGACACTTAGGAGCAGGATGTCATGTTCATGAATTTTATCATATTTTAGAATATTATCTCTTTACACTGTGTTTTCCTTGCCATTTTAGTAAGGCTTCCCTTAGGAGTAATTATCACATCTTAGCAACCTACCAACTTTTAAATTCAATTTTGAAAGTTTCCTATATCCTGCTAGCATATTCTCAATATGTGGAAAATAATGGTTTAAACATCTCTTTTCCAAAAAACTTCACTCCTATAATATACTTATTCAACATGACAATTTTTTTAATAAGCTTAGCACATTTCACAGTACGAATGAATATTAGGCATATATTAGCATCTCCACATCAGAATTTTTTACCTCTGTCAGCTCCAGCAGACCCTGGCTAACAATTGCTGGCTCAACTGCCAGTCTTGTGGTCATGGGTTTCCAAACAGGGACAGATGAATGAAGACATGCCACTAACATTCAAGTGTTAGGTGACGGATGAGACCAAAGATGAAGCAGCAGTTAACTCAGAGGGAAGCAAGACAGACACATGGTGTGACAGACAGAATTGATGGTGACCTGCCAAGAGGAGTTAGTAAACTGAATTCACTGCATCCATGTAGTTAAGAATGAAAAACTACCAGAATATCCCAAAAGTGTAATAAAAAGAATATTTAGAGCTTCCCCCCCTCTATGCATTGTTAGCAGCTTAAACAGTTTAACTACAATGCCAATTATGCATCACACACTGTTAATAAACCAAAGCTAAGCTTCTACATAGTAGTATGTAAGATTAATGTATAGAACATAGCTGGTTTATTCTCTCATAATTATGTTTATGTATTGTACTACTCTGCAAAATAAAGGAGTGTTTAGCTCAAAAATTTCTAAACAGTAAAAATTGTATTGATCACTAACATGGAGAACCATTACCAGAAATCATGAAGCCTACTCCAGAAAGGAAGAGTTTAGCTCAGACATTGAGCTTTCTGTAGTAGGACATCAGTACCAGTAAAGGTATACTCTTATTTGCATGGGATTGCTTTATTTTTCCATGCTGTTTAGAGTGGATATGATTTACTTATGTTTTGAATGCCCTTCACTTTGAAGTCATTTAAAAACAGTGTCAAAGAAACAGCACTGCCTATACCAAGTTTTAGAAAAACAGTTTAGAAAATACTTCACAGTTGCTTTATAACTGCTGTTACAATGAAGGTCAGTTTTAATCAGTCCAGAAAAATAAAGAAAACAAAATATACTTTCTCTAGTGTCTATTTAACACAGTCAACTTTTGTTGTTTGTAGAGCTCCTATTTCTTGTGTAGGTGATGTCATTCTTCCAGGAAAAGGGGCTCAAGGCCTCTGTGAGGCATTAATATTTCAGTAATTATATTCATGCCCTACTTTTAACTTTATGTCTCCTTCTCCTTTACCCTCACAAAAGTCTAAGAGCTATTTGGTTTTGTTTAGGTCTTGTGGGAATGGAGAAGAGAAGTAATAGGGTAAGAGCTAAACCAGCTTATAACAGTTACTAGTAGTATTAGACAAGCATATTAATTCATGCTAGAACATAAAAATTAAAACATACTGCTGGTTGCATGTTTGTTTTACTTACCAGATTTGTAATCTAATTTTCTTTCCTCTTAGCTCTACTGTTTTGATTTTAAAATCAACACCTATAAATAAAATACAGTAAACAGAAAAGGAGGAATAAGAAGCAAAAGTAATGAGGGTGTAATTATTATTTTTTTGATACTTCTTTTTTAAGATCAACTTGTAACAGTCTGAACAAGCAGAAGGGTTTGCACCACTACGGTCAACTGAGGAACATCACGGGGATTTGACAACCACTATATAGCCTGTGAGCCATCCAATTTGGCAGCATCACAACATAAACCTTCCACTTTGTGCAAAATCTCCAGCAGCAGGTAAACCCAACACAACAGTAAAACAACACAATATGATTGTTTCTCTACTATTCACCTCGACTGTCAAGGACAAGCCTGTTCTACTTCCAACTGGCACAGATGCCCTGGAGGCATGGAGCAGAACCAATCCCTCCACATCAGTTTTGCTGTTTGTGAAGCAGGAACAATATAGGTCTGGCTTCCAGGATGGATGCTTAGCATGTGTAAAGTGCTGTAGTAAAGTGCTGGAATTGAGGTTGGTTTATGAAGAAGTTTGTCAAGACTGTCATTGTTAAGTCCTGCAAATATTCATTAGTAAACTTCTTACATTCGAAGAGGGTATTTGACTTTTAAAATTTATTGTATACCTGAATAGTACTTTTATTCATGATCTCAAAACTCCAGTCACATTTTGAATGCATGCTAAATATCAAAGATAGAACCATGAAGACTTTATTATACAGAAAGATTTAACTTCTATAAAAAAATAATGCTGGCTAGCAACACACAGAACATACTGCAAACTATTGCTTGACCTAGACACAAAAGATTACCACCTTAACTACAAAAACGTATCAGGGAATAAATGTCCTAGAATATAATAGATTTATAGATTGTGAGCCTGTTCATACATTTGTAAGAAGATTTTTGCTTCAGTTCTTCCTTCTACACATCATCCCTCCTAACAGAGCTAAATCAAAAAGGGAGAAATAAAAAGACATGAGAACGTTGTTCAGATCCGTACACTTAAAACTCACAGAGAAGTGTATAAGCACAATGTGTTGGAAATACTGTTGCTGTTTCAAATGCAATTGTAAACTAAGAATAGGGATGAAACCAAAGAGGAAAAATGGTTTTTATTTTCTCTAACAAAAATGACACATTTTCCCAAAGACTACCCTTGGTAAAAGCTGAGTGTCCCTGCTGATATTAAGAATTGCAACTGAATTTAAACTTTGACAGAATGGACTGAACTTGGCCATTATGTCCATATTTTTAGTTTGCAGAGCAGGTGGACATTGTTCAGCCAGATTAAATAAATGAAAGGATCACTGACCTTCATTCTCCTAAACAAATATCCTAACAGCTTGTAGTTGCACATTGCATATTGATAAAAGTAATGGTCATCACATCATGACATTTGTCCTTGTTCTCCATGTCCTTAGTAGTGTCTAGCACACTTAATTACCAATTCTTAGAGAGATATTCAGGACATGATGTCTGTACTTCACTTAAAAACACGTATCTCTTTCAAACCCCAGGAGTTAATGTGTTAAACTGATTTGTAATAAACAGTCAAAACCTTTAATGGCAATTTTCAAGTATTCACATGCAAATTGATAAAAATATTCAAATGATTAAAATTTCAAAGAATTTATTAATCCTAACTTAAAGACATCTTTTTGTACACTTCTGAAAAGCAACTGTCTTAGTGCAAAAGGAGAAGAGAAATGATCCAGCTATGTTCTAGTATCCAAAGTGTGTGAAATGAGAATTCTTGTAATTCTATTCTAATAATAATATTTTTTAAAGAAACACACATCCATTTCTACTGTTATAAGCCTTTTCTCTACATAAATGCATTTAAACTATAAAATGCAATTGTCTTAACAGTCACAACATTGTCTCCAAGATAGAACTTTACTTAATTAACTATAATTTCTTGCCTCAAACCTCTCCTGTCCTCAAGGAAGTTGGCATATAACTGCCTTGAGGACATCTCAATCCCAATTCCCAATCCTGCCATTCTGTCATACACGACATACTATATGATTTGCCATTCATCTGATGCTAAAGAAAGTCTAAATCATCTCTGATCCCGAACTGTGTTAAAACCACCATAGGGATTTCATGTAAGTTTCAATAAGTACAAAATGAAAATATTTTTATTTTTATGGAAGTGGTTTATATAAACCACTTCTGTCTTATACAAACCAAAACACAAAAAGCTTTTGTTATATTTTTAAAAATGAAAATAATTAACAATGGAGAGAAAGCCCAACTGTTTGTAATGAACCATGTTTTCAACACGGGACTTCCTGGGACTAGAAGGCCCAATATATGAATAAAATTAAGTAGAAAAAAGCCTACATATTAAAGAGATGGTTTCAAAATAAATAATATGTCAACAGCATTTTTAGTTTAAAGGCAGATCTTTCTATTAATCATCTTAAAATCATACCATGAAATATTTCCCTACTGTGAAATTCTGCAAGGAATAATACAAACAACTAACAGTTTTGGAGAAGCAGACAGAATCTTCTATAGAATTGTTTGAATCATTTAACACTTAAGTCAGACAGAGTGCCAGAACTCTGCAAAGATTGCTCAACTACTTTTTATAATTAGTAATGCTCTGCAAGCATCAACACAATACCAAAAGCTTCACGTCTGCCAATACTGAAGGAAAAAATCTGGCAGCTTTCCTTTTGCACACAAAGAAACAAATTCCTAAGCCTGTCAGGTTTCATTAGCATGTTTCACCATAGACTGCCAAAGCCAGTGCTTTGAGTTTACATACAAATTAGTAATTCAATTAAAACAACAACACAATAATTTGTTTTCCACTTCAATTTCAAATATTGCATTGAGTTAAGAAAAAGGTCAATGAAAGAAATTATTTAGCTTGATATATGTTAATGGAAATACCTAAATGAAAACTTTTGCTATCCATACAATTACTCTAGCATGGCCTTATATATAGTTCAATAAAACAGAAGAATCAACAATTACTGTTGACAACTGCATTAAATCTGAATAACATATCTTATAAAAAAGAGAGCTTTAAAAAGCTCTCTTTAGCTGCTACAATACCAGTAAACTATCAGTGGTTTGCATGCTACCTAGGTTGCATTTAAATACCTGCTGTCTAATTTATTGTCAGTGAATAACAAAATACACACATGCCAGGAAATCTGACAAGTGCATGTGCTTATGACCATACTGAAGCATGCCATTTGCCAGGTCACAGTGATGTAAGGGGAACAAAAAGGCTTATTGCAATCTGCCCTCCCATTAAAAAGACAGCCTTGTTTCTATTTATCAGGCTTGCATGGACAACAGGCAATCAGTAATTTTCTGAAATTATTATACTTAGACAGCAAGTAAATCCAAATCACCATCTCTCTTTTTGTGGATTTTATGGGTTAAAATTGTATGTGTTTTGGATGTCACATTCTGACCCTCATTTTTCACTAGAAAGGCCTTTTTCAGGAGTCCAAACAAACACCCTACAAAAACTAATGAAAAACGCACAAAAATACAGATCTCAGCCTCTGGTTTGGGTTTCTGATTTTGCATTTATTTAAGCATTTGAAGGTATACTGACTGAGCTTGCCCTACAACTTAAAACTGCAAAGGAGCATTTCTCCTCTCCCTACAGGCTAGATACATGTAAAACAAGGCAATTAAGGACAGCAACACTAACCTGGTGTGTGCAACATAAGTTAAAGATTTGCAACATTTTATTTAATGTGCACCATCGTTGTTAATAGCACATGAACTTGGATGAAAAATACACTTCACACAAAGAAGAACATCTATTACAACACGGGCTCAACTGAAGCTATGCTTCCTCCAGGAAAAACAAAGGGCTACCAGGACAGAAGGGTTTAAAAGCGTATTAAACACACAGCCCAACAAGCTGTCTGCACTCTTTTCAAAACTAAACAGCCTTAAAAGAAAGAGAACAGAGACTCAAAATAGAAGCGCTCTAATGAAGTTCTAGATAAGGGCAACTCACTGAGGATGACATCTCTTGTCAATGAAGCAAACTTGAGACTGTTTCAAGCTTGAAACTGAAATCCTACAAGAATGAAGCCTAGCCCAGAACTGACTACAGTACATTAAATTCTCACCCCAAACAGGAACTAGAGGTTATCCACTAAAGCACAAACTGAGATAGGCTATACCCAGTTGTGTGTTTCTCTTTAAACCTAAAAGTTATTTGTTTAGAAATAAAATAGTAAAGAAACTTCTTACTATGCATGTTATGTTTAAATTTGCAATCTTTAATTTCCTTTCATAAGAGACAGAAAAAGAAAGTGGAAACAGTTTTGCTTATACACACAGAGTGACCTTTCAGTGGACAAGATTTCCTGGTAACAAAGTTAATGGAAGAGCTGGGAAAACAGATGCAAATAGAGCACAAAAAAACCCCTCTAACTAAAATCAATTCCAATGGATTCAATTTTCAGAGGCCTATTAGTGATTTGCATCAAAGTAATTCAATCAGTGAAAGATAATCAGACCATGCTTAAAGAAACACAATGTTTAAAAATTCAGAGGTTATATACCAATTACCCCTTAAAACAGACATATAATTTGAAGACTATGACAGGTTATTGAATTTAGACATCTGACATCATTATGCAAAAAAATTTTCTTACTAACGCTACGTTTGATAACTGATGTCACATGAGTTTTGAGGTAAAGAGCATGTTTATTACAAAACATCCTAGTTTGTAACTCAAACAATACTTACACCTATCCCAAAACTGCCAAAGTCAATGAAAAGATGCTCAAGAGCATCTGATTTCTATCATCTTGCTTGAGTGGGAGAAGCAATCAACAACAAAAGGTACATAGGGAGGACAGGATAAGGTTACAGAAACTGTTACCAGGAAAAAAATACCCCAAACCATTTTGTCTTATTTTAATTGAACTCTAGGGCAAGCAGTTAGTTTTTAAAACACACCAAAGTAGGAATGCCTCTTTCAAACTGCATATTACAAATTTAAAAATTCCGAAGAAGAGATTTGGAATCATTTAGTGCTAAGTCAGATATAAGTATGTTTGGAGATTATTTTAGAGGCAGGTAAAGTATGTTGTCCATAGAGCTTCAGGCATGTAATTCTAGAACGATTAACATGCAGACATTTGAGACTGCTTGCCTAAAATAAAAGTGTACCCATGCCTCAACTGGCAACTGGGCTACAGATTAGAATGAAACAGATACCAGTTTTCTTTTTTTCTGTGTAATATACATGCAGTGAGTAAATGCTGAAGGTGTGATCAAGTGATCAAGTGATTTTTTTTTTTTTTTGAAACCCCAATATACAGCTTCTAAACATTTCAGATGTTTGGTACTTCCCAATTCAGTGATAAAGGAGGAAATTATCATTTCTTTACATTCTTGTGGACAATGAATTCATAAGGCCTTTCAGAAAACGTAGGCTTTTGACACTATTTAGGATATTAAGTTCAAAGCATGTACCAAAATGCTGGCAAACAGAATGAGGTGGAAGAGAAAATTGGAAGAGTAAGTCTCTCTGTGGCTTCATGAACAAGACTTCTTTTCAAACTTCTGATTATAAAACAGAAAAACACACTGAGCTACTGGCCAACCTGACCTGAAGGGAAAACTGAATGGAAAAAGAAAGGTTATTTCATGAGCAACACTATCCAGATTTTTAGAAGGCAGAACCTATAAGCATTTTGTTTTGGGTATCAAGTTTCCCTCTCCTTGAGGTATCAGCAGAAATGTTGTAAAAGTGTTGCTAACCAACTTCCAGAAGCCCCTGAGAATCATATGGCCCTATTTTCTTTTTTTCTTTGCTAATGACACGCTCAGCTGTTCACAGCAGAGACTGAGTCTGACAGCTGCATTCCACTCTCCTTGCAAACCTAACTCCCCATTTGACACCATTCAAGTGGCCTCTTCACTCTGCCTGTTGTTTTATTTGAGTATTCTCATATATGTCCTGACTAGGACTACAAGGCTTTCTGACAGTCCTGTAGTGTTGATATAACCCAGTGCCTGAATATTTCTGTCAGCTGAAGTTAACATCTAGTTTACAAATGAAAAAAACAAAGTTCAACTTCAAATTTACTCTTCCTTGTAACCTCCCATTAATGAAAAACCCCATACCTCTACAAAGCCCTATTTTTAAAGCCTAATAATTTATATTATCTACCTACCTTTTCCTGTTTTAAATTAGTGAACAGTTTTTAAAATAAGTGAACAGTTTTGTTCACTTATGAGGATTCAAAGGATTATGCATGGCAAACCATTGCTGACTTTACCAAATGCTGTAAAATACACTTCATTGGCACACCTGGGGCAAACAATGACTGGCCAGCTGTTTTCACTTGCTGGAGTATCTATGTTGTCCATTACAAGTGACTACACTGCTCCTAAAGGCAAAAGGCAGCTTCCAGGGGACACACACTTCTGTCATGATTCGCACCTCCAAAGACAAACAAGGAGGTTCATACATGCTCCCTAATTATCTTAAGGTTTTGTGTAAGACAAAACTGTTTTTCTCTGCGAGTTTCAAGCCTCCTGCTCCTCTCTGTTTATAGTTTGGCAAGAAACTGCAGCACATCATTAATAAGGTATTGGTATAGTTTATTTACACTATTCTGCACTAGTCAAAAAGCCAACACATAAAACCAGATGTATTAACACCCTGGATATGCAAAAGTAAGAACAATTCTCACAGAATTACTTATCCCACATCAAAATGTCTTTCCTTTTTTTTGTATAACAGCAGAAATTTCTCACGTTAAGAGCTATTACTTGATTAAAGCAAGAACATCTTATTGTTACTTTGTCATTATGTGGTAAATTAAGAAACACCTATTTCTACTCTTTCTCCCCTCTCCCCACACCAAGTAAGCTTTCAGTGACATCTTATTGAAGGGGGGGAATCTTTAAAGAAAAATTAAAATTAATTATACTTGTCAGAGAACCCACAGGCACACAGAAGTGTACCAAAGAAAGCAATGTTCTTTTAGGTGACTCAGGATGATTTTCTGAAAATTTTATATATATTGTTCTTCATTTCAGATTATAGCAAACTACTAAATCTATTTTTAAACCATATTTTTTATTTACTGAAAAAAAAATCAAATTGTTAGTAAGCCACATAGTATGTATACAGTGCCTCTGAGAATACGGATTAGATAACTAAAAAGATTGAGGAGTAACTTAGTGGGCAGTTCTGAAAAATGACAGATACTTTAAAAGTGAGTAGTCTGATACTTTTAAGTGGAAATCATTATGTTGTATGTCAAGCTTATGGGAATGAAACTGAACATTTATGCTGTTAGCCCCCATTTTTTAAGGATAAAGAGAATGAAGACAGGTTTGACTTGTGACAGAAACCCCAAACATATGTATACATACATATAAAAAGGTATGTATGTATATATTTGTATACCATATATAAAAGTCTGTATAGTAAAGACAGAAGTTGCCTTACTTAAGAGCATTCTGATAGAAGACAAAGCTAAAGTTTTCACTATTGCTATTGTTTATTTGATGGACACTAGGAATTTTGCATGGACATGGGTATTTTAAAAATAAATAATAGGAAAAATACCACTTGGAAGGAAAAGCTATGGACCTCTGTAAATCTCAGTAGTGTCTGACTTCCATACCATTTCACATGAAGGTGAAACAAGGTCAAAGAGCATTTCTGTGAAGTCAAAGGAGTCTTGCACCACAGTGCATTTACATGCCACTGATCTGGATCCCTCAGGCTACAATCAGCCCAGAACAGATCACAGGTCACTAAACTCCCACCTTGATCCACAACAAACCTTCCCATTACAAACTCCACTATTATTTTGCTTGTAAACGAGGACATAAGGAAGCTTTAGTGTTTACTACAAGTGATACTTTGGGTCCTACGAACAGCTGCTGAAACAGCCAGCAATGCACAAGGCACATAAACTGCACTGGCATTATCAAACACAAGGCCTCTTTCCTGGGATGATTTTAGACCTGGTGGAAAAGAGCTGAAAGATAAGACAAGGTCTCAAGAGACTTTACATACTGAGCCAGCATGTAAAAGAAAAGCTGAGGGGCCCAACTTGATTTGAGGGACCAGGACAATCAGCATCCTAAGAGGTGAGTCAGTGCAGGGCCTCACGTTTGGGAGAGAAGGATGCTCAGTTTCAGGGAATAAAGCCCAGAGAGAAGTGTAATCTTTGCGGAAAAATTAGATCGACAGGAAATACTGCTGAGTACAAGAATTCTGTAGATCTGTCATGGAAGAAAAACAGCAGGGGGACTGGGAATGAACTAAAAATTGGTGGATTAGGTAGGACATACAGCTATGAGACCGAGCAGTAGCTGGACAGATGCTGGGAAGAGAACAGAGGCCACTGAGTATTTAATAAAGGGACTCTGATGAAAAAGATGTTGAGATAGCACCACTTAAAAAAATTAATATGTACATTTAACATCAAAACTATGGAGATCTGAATTAGGATGTATTTCTTTTAGGATAAGAATTAGTTGAGATGGGATAAGGGGGTTGAAGAAGCAGGGGCAAATACTGTTTCTTCACTCCCATGCTTGAATCTTCTTACAAATGTGGCAGTGAGCATTTATCCACTACCCTTGGAAAGATCATTCTTCTTCATACCATATTTGGTGCATTTTTTTTTAATTGTCAGTTCTGGAAAACCTTCAAATGATAGCTTTGGATTCTGCTCCTGTGTGAATAATGCAGACAACAAATAATAAATGAAGATCAAACTTTACTTTAAAAGAAAAAGTGTAGATTTATGTTTGTTCACAAAGCTAATATGATCCCAATATTACCCCTGAACAAGTTATTATTCCATTATAGAAAGACAGTGGATTTAACACTGGCATGGAAAGAGTAATTTTACCTTTTTTAAAAATCAGTAAATATTTGAGCATATTGGGTAGTCTCAGTGCTATGTAAACAGCAGACTTAAGGAGACATAATATTCCATGCAACTAATACAATGCCCAAAATAAATACATCAAAAGAATTTTAGATCAACAGCACATTGTGTGCCGTTATGAATAATGTGCTGAAATCTGCCAAGCTATTTTTGAACACTTTCAAAGAAGTTCCATATCTGAGCTGAGACTGAAGACATGTTGATGTGTTTTCATTACAGAATTTTCTTTACCAATCTGGCAATGTAGTCTTCTTAAATTAGCATTCAAATACTGTATCTTTCTTAACTGAATCCACACCTTCCCTTTTCTGCAGAAATGCTCCGCTTTTCAGTAACATGGCACTATTATCAGCACTTAGGGACAGGAGGCAGAAAAGGTCTTTGGACATTTGCAATTCTGCCACTGTCAGACGAAGTCCTCTGAGTAGCCTCTGCTCTCATACAAAAGCTTAAGGTGCTAAATGTTGTTCTTTTTGTCCTATACGTCCACAGGTTTTAGTATAAAAGCATGAAAGTAAGGTTGAGACCATTAATATCAAGGTAAGGAAGTAAATACATATTCTAGTATTCCATTTTAAATACAGCCTTGCTAATATAAGATACATACAACAACATGCTGTTTTTTGGCTGGTTACATGGCCTTTTCACATTTAATCTCAAGGTATCTTCAGTATACATAACTGGATCAGTCACAGCATTTTCACTGGCATTTCAAAACACATTCTCCACCTACAAATTCTTGAAAACCACTGAAGTTAAGTGGTGACAAAGCAAGGGCTTTATGATTTCAACTGTGTATTAGAGGCTGAACTCAAGTTGTTTTGGAGTGTGGGTTATTTTCAATCTATACGAAATGTAAATAGCAGAAGTTATTTTTTCTTACTTTATAGTGCAAAAAAATCAGAGTACGAGCTGACTGTGAAAAGCTCTTTCATTTAGCAGTCAAAAGATCTGAGGGAACCTCAACAGCTCTCACGTTTAGTCTGAGGACCTTGAAAGAATGCCATTACTATCAAGTCCTTCTACACAAGTTGATTTCCCTATGCTGCTTTATGTTGGCACGTTTTGTACAACAAACATTACGTAACCTTCTGTCTAGCAGCATATCACTACTTATTTCCTGTTTCTTCCCTAAAATAAGGAAGCTTCTCTGCTTAAATCACTGTCTCAGTTATTTAGGAAATCAGTTTTGTTCAAAAGGCACCAGCCTGGAAGTCTGGACCAGAGTCTAGACCACCTCCCCTGTCTTCCCAAGATTCACAGCAGGAAACTAACCCCAGTTACAGAGAGCAGCCCAGACTTGATGGAGCCCTTAATGTGGGTCAACCTAAAGAAGATGCAGGAGAGTTAAAATCAATGTCTAGACCTGGAGAATTTATAAAGAATGCATTCCTTTATTAATTGTACTTTAGTTGTACCATAAATCCAATTAATCTGTTCATCTAGACAAGCCATCAACATTTCTTCATTACAATATATCCCTTGAGGATTAATGCCTCTGAAAATGTCTTTCTAACTTCTACAAGGTTAAGTTGCCAACTTCAAACCAAAAACTTTATCAGCAAGACACTGCTAATCTGCTCTACCAGATCTGGATTCTTAGCCTAGGAAAGAATTAAATAATTGGTTAAACACACATTAAAACAAAAGTATGAGTAACTGTGCATCATTTGGTTACAGGAAGATCATTTTGGATAGTAATAACTCAGCTTCTAAAAGGCAATACAATCACTTTTCATCAGATGCTATAAATTCCCTCACATTCCAAGCTACAATTAAGCAAAGCATGCATATTTTCCAGTGACACAGACTTTAACAATCACCTTGCTGAAATACTCAAGAGTTCAACTCCAAGGATAGGACTCTAATAACAACGCAGACTAACTAGCTTGTTTTCCTCCCTTTACACACTTGTGTATTAAAAGACAGCAGGCATTAAATTACCTCAGAGACTCGCACAGATGACTAAACCACGAATAAGAAGACAGCACACTACAGAATTAGGAGCTTGCTCTCTAGTTAGTTGTATAAAGAGCCAAACACGCAGTGTTCTCAAGAAACAAAACATTAACCTCGGATCTAACATCACAAGGGGGTTCTTCACGAAGCCATAGCAGACATCTGGAGTTAATCTGACTGTGGTCTGGAAGAGTAGTTGAATAACACATTGGAAGAGTACACAGAATACACACTGCAACTTTTCAACTCCTGATATACTTCTGTCTCCTTTCACGCACAGGCACTGTCTCCTTTCAGGCACAAAAGCCTGCTTTACCAACCCTGCCTAATTTTTTCTTTAAACTATTTGCCGTTAGCAAGGCTGAAACAGGACAGCCAGCAGCTTCTCCGAACTCACAAAGGTAACTAGGACATCCACGATCTTTCCAAGAAGAGCTGTTGAAGTCCGGCTCCAATCAAGCCCCTGAGCTTCCCATGGCCGAGGAACCCACCCGGGGACACCCAACCCCGCTGCCCTGGGCCGGAAGGGGACGGGGACCACCGCGCGCCCCGGAGCGGGGCAAGCTCTGGGAGGGAATGCCAGGCAGGGAGCGAGAGGGCCCGCACTCGGGGAAAGGCAGGGACAGGGGCCGGGGAAGGGCGGCCGCCGCACCGAGCCCCGCGTTCCCACGGCCGGGCCCTGCGAGCACCAGGGGAAGGAGCGCCCCCTCCCCCGGGACGGGACGGGACGGGACGCGTTCCCTTACCCACGGTGGACTTGCAGGCCTCGCAGAAGGTGTCGTCGGTGAATCGCTCCATAAGGCTGGTCTTGCCCACCCCCCGCGACCCGATGATGATCACCTGCAGCTTGAAGTCGGCCGGGCGCGGCGGCTGCTTCCTGCGGCGGGACTGCCCACCCGAGAGCGCCGGCGACCCCGCCGCCGAGCCCGCCCCGAGGTCCAGCCCGCCGCCCCCCGCCCTGCGNGCCCGGCCCGGCCCGGCCCGGCCCGGCCGCCCCGCTGAGCGCCCCGACAGCGGCGTGGGGAGCGTGGCCCAGGGGTCTCAGCCTTGCCCCGGCCCCCTCCTGGGGTGACCCGCGGTGCGCCCCGGCGCTGTGCAGACAGATCTTGCTTCGAGGTCCCAGTGGGAGCTGCCTCTGCCTGGTCGGCGGGGCCTCCATCCTCGTTGGGGGATTGGAGCACTGCTGCTGTTACGAGGGAAGGCTGAGGGAGCTGGGCTTGTTTAGCCTCAAGAAGAGACGACTGAAAGGGTGTATATAAATATCTACGGTGGGGTCCCAAGAAGATCAGGCTCTTCCTCGTGGTGCCGAGAAACAGGACAAAAGGCAAGGAGGGAAGCGGATGCACTGAAAGTTCCACCTGATAGTGAGGAAGAACTTTTCCACTGTGCAGTGACCGTGCACTGGAACAGGTTGCCCAGAGGCATGTGGAGTCGCCCTCACTGAAGATAATCAAGAGCCCTCTGGACACAATCCTGTGCACTGTGCTCTAGGATGACCCTGCTTGAGCAGGGAGGTTGGACCAGATGATCCACTGTGGACCTTCCCTACATGACCTGTTCTGTAATTCTTGATTTTGTGACTGTCTAATTTTGTCTCACCTAAATTTACCTTCAGTAGTCAAGCAGACCTCAGCTCTGGGTGGACTCCCTGTGTGTGGTAGCACACACGGGTCTGGGGTCATCCAGGGGTGGATTCACTGTCAGATTTCTGAACCTGGTACCTGCTTGCTCCGGCACTGACCTTTTTGTAACAACCACCTGTGCCAGCTCAGTTGTTCAAATTCCAAGCAAAGGAAGATACGGCGGTAGAGGAAGTAGTATAATAAATCATATGAAGAAAAAATGATCGGGATGAGTATTGCTCATTATAGTTTTTGAGGAAATTTCTATCTCTCCAAGCTCTGAGGACCTAGAGTTCAGAGAATAAAGATTTTTCAGATGCAGCTGGCAGCAAAGGGTGCAGAATCATAGAATGGCCTGGGTTGAAAGGGTCCTTCAAGGTCATCTAATTCCAATCACACTGCTATGGGCAGGGACAACTTTCACTAGAGCAGGTTGTTCAGAGCTCCATCTAACTTGGCCTCAAGCATTTGCAGGCCTGAGGCATCCACAGCTTCTCTTCCAGACATAGGAGGGATTCATGGTCTTAAGAGAATCTGAAATATATATGTTGGATAAAGTATTATGAACATGAAAGGCACGGTCAGCCAAAGCTGGTGGAGATGTGAGAGCATTCGGTCCCATTTTCTAGATTCTCACTACCATTTGTAAGCTCAGAAAATTTGTCAAGGGAATGTGAAATTGGGGGTACATTTAAGAAACCATTACCATATGGGAATGACTTTCTCAACAGCTAATCTTCTTGACCAAGTGAGGCTATTTGATAGTGAGGCTAAGTTTCCAAGAACAACAAACAAACAAACAAAAATGGAAAACAAACAAACAAACAAACCCAAATCCGCAAATAACCACCCCCCCAAAAAAGTGAGAACTAGAACCAATTTAACATTTTTCTTAATTGCCTCTAATTTTCATTACAAGAAAAACTGGCAGTTCTTCAAACAAGTAAAATGGTCTAAATCTTAAAACAAACAAACAAAACCCATACCAATCCCAACACTTCTTGTGCATTACACTCACCTCACCCTCTCCTTACTGAGTATATGTAATGCTATAATTAGGTACTTGAAGGGACAATTCATCACTGAGAGTGAATTAATCTAGCATCATAACAAGATAACCTTTTTGGTTTGAGTTGGGCTTTTTTTTCCTTTAAGTCTATCCTCTAGAATGATAATGTTCTTCCAAATCTAACTCTGATAAATCCTCAAGACTGGTCTGCTCTTCCTAAAGGGTGCAGGTCACTAGGTATGTTGTAGACTGTTCCTGCACATTCATTACTGGTCATTAGAGTAGCCTCAGTTCCACTCCTTATTTTGTGTGTTACCAATTCACTTTCAAACAAGGTAATTCAAGCAAATCCATGCTGACCACCCGATTCCTGTACCTGCACAGATATTCAGCAACATTAATATTTTCAGTCCTTCATTAAATGAGCTGATCTGTGAATACCAGGCTTTAATTGCATAGCTTTGAGTGATTTGCATCGTTTGTTCAGCAGAAGAGCTCTTTCCTGATTAGTCCACTGCTGTGGAGAACCCGCAAACATGAAGTGATTCCTTTGCACCTCCAGTCTGTTGCCAACCATTGCCACTCTTCTTTTTTATCTCTTTGCTATTTGGTGGGGTCATCTCTGTAAGCATGCATGCATTTTTCATGTTAGCTAGTTCCTGGAATCCAGACCTTTCCTTCAGCATCTGTTACCATTCACTATGTAACTGCTCTTAGTTTTATAAAGAGATTTATATTGGTGTGGTTCATACATTTTCCCTAAATGGGAGCCTGTATGTATGAGGTATTAAGTGTATGTGCATCAGTAGAATCTTACCAACATACATACTTAAGAATATACTGATACTAGTATATAAAATGTTTTGGCGAAGCTGTACAACTTCTATGGATATCCTGGCCTGCACTTCAACTCATTTATAAACACAAATAAAAGTTGAACATGGGAAAAAAAAACCCCCAAACAATCAAAAACTAGCTCAAAAAACAGAGAAAGAGATGGGATTTTGATTTCCTTGTAATTGTTTGGTGAAAAATAATCAATGTGCTAGTAGGTAGTGTAGTCTGAGTTGCAATGTTTTCATTACAAATTAAATTGGTATTGGCCAGCAGAAAAAAGGTTGGAGCAGAACTCACAGGGTTGCTACAGCAGCAGGGATGAAATAGAAAAACAGCTTCCATCCTGTTGAAAAGCAAAGAAACAAAAGGGAAAAAAAGTCCCCAAACCCCCAAGCCTCTCATTTTATTAATCAGCATATGTATGGAAAAAGGGGCTATTTTAATACATTATTCAGCTGTGCTCTTAGGGCAAACTGTAGCTAAAATTTCCATCCCTCCTCTGCATCCTAGACACTCTTAGGGCAGCCAACACGTGTTTATGTTTAGAAATGTGAAGGGAGGCTTGCTTCAATCTGGGGAGCTGTTTGGAGATGTCACTTTGTGTCTGTACATTGAATTTCCACCTACAGCCTTTAGTATATATCCCCTACATGTCATCTGTCATGCCCCAGGCCTAAACTCTTTCTTTTCATGCAGTTTTTTTTTGCCTTCTGCTACATCTTCTGCCCTTCTAGATTTGATCCAGGTGGAATTTATTTCAAGAGAATAATTTAAAAGAAAATACATGAAGTATTCCTTTGGAGATGGGGGGGGGACAGAGCAGGGCTGGTTGGATAGATCACCTTCCCTGGCTGTCAAACCCAGTCTCTCTAAGCTTAAAGGATATTGATGGAATATTGACCGTCTGGTCGCTGTTCCAGTGGAAGGAACTCTTGCTACTCAATTGACTACAACAGTATAGTTAATTTGAATGTCTCTTTAATCAATCTTTCTCACAGGCTGTAGTGTGATACTTATGCCATCACATCTGAGCTGTGTTGCTATTATAATTTATTTATCTTTTCAGTACACATCTAAAGGGATACTGTTATGTGTGCATTACAGGTGGGAAACTGAGGCCTTGGTATTTTTGGCTGTGTACTCTTTGAGGCTAATTGGAAAAATTTTAGATGGTTATCTCATGTGCTAAGTCTTGAGGATTTCCTTCATAAACTGCTTGGAATATACAGTTTTGGAAAAGGTGGCAAGAGGATTTTTAAGACAATGGCAGTCAAAATGAACACAAGACAGGGACTGGAACCTTACGATGCCAGAATGGTCTAAAAGTGGGATAGTACATTGGAAAATTTATAGCACTTCAGAAGAGTGATCCAAGAAATAGTAGTCTTGACCTACACTGGAAGAAATGCTAAGCACAGGGGTGTAGCTAACATCTTTCTTTCCCAGAGAGCTCAAAGTTTTATAGAGCTTCTTTAAGGTGCATAGCAGAATGCAGATTCTCCCTCCCAGATTAATATCCTAAGACAATCTCTTATCAAATATAAATTAAGTCAATGGCTTTTTGTTAGCTTCATTGCTCCTCTTTTTACCACATGAGCTTATGAAAATATATCTATCTGCAACTTCGTTTTTCCTCTTCTGTATTTTTTTTAAAAAAGAAACAATTACCTTTTCTCTCCTGTTTTCAGAAACTTAATCAACTCTGAATATGTTTCTCTTGCAGTTTAGTGGTCAACTGTGATTCCTATGTGAGTTTTATATGTACTCTCTGAACAGCTTTTATTCTGAGCAAGAAACCTCCATTTTAATGTTTGTTCCTTTCTAGGAAATATTGAATATTTTATTTACAGTGTGAGTGAACTGAAGAAACTTTTTCCTGGGCCAAGGACCCATTCTGAGTTTTCAAAAACAGCAATTTTGAGTGATATCACCCTGCTTTAGTTCCTTAGTATATTTTTCCCCTTATAATTCAACATTATCATTATTTCATCCATATTAGCCTCATTTTTGAGAAATTCTTTACATGCGTGGGATATTTACCATCCAGTGTCAGCATGTCAAATTGAGTATGACTAAATTCAAGAAGAAAGCAAATAAAAATTAGGAAAAGTCCTACTGTAAACAACTTTGAAAATTCTTTATTGTACTATCAGTTTTAAGCAGGTCTTCTCATTTATTTCACTGTGGAGTTTGGCCTCCTGATTGTACATTTAAATTTGAACAAAGGCAATAAAAGGATTTTATGTGAGGGACGGACTTTCTTACTAGCACCATTAGTGTGAGGTTTAATAGGCTGATCACTGTCACTTCTGAGTAGGTTTTCCTTTGACACATCTTGCACATAGAGAACAGCTTTTACACATGTAATCTATGCCTTTCTTCAGGCAGGAATGAACAGCTTTCCACATCTTCTTGGAAACCAAATTAACATCTACATATGCAGGGACTCTTGCGAGAACTGGAAGGAAGTAAGCAGGAGAAGCAGGCACTCCCTTAGCCTTCATTTTTTAACAAATTTGGGGATGCAGAACACCTAGTACCCTTTAGCTATTGCCATGGGTTTGTGTGGTCTGCCACAGGACCTCTGGTCTCTCCTGTGAAGGTAAGCAGCTCCCCATCCCCAGTGGAAGGTTGTCTCAGCACTATATTTTGCTGAATTCCTTGGTTCACAGAAAAATGTTCATTGACATCTATGGAATCACACTGGTGCATACTTTTTTTTTTGTGGTTGAAGTTTCCAATAAGGTTCTGAAGTACACTAAAGAATTCACAGAGCAATTTTCCTGATGCAAGCATATCTACCTCAGTCCTGTTTCTAGCAAAACTTCAAGTAAAATATATTTGCTATTGAAATGAGAAACTTGGTAGAGTTTATAAAAAAATAAATCCTGAAGATAAATGGACCTACAAACAAATTCTTAGATTAGAATTAAAGCTAATGATCCTATAATCTCTGACTACTGTAATATGATAAAATGTGAAACAAACCTTTAAAGTATGCAATCTTATGGAGCTCAGGTTGTTAGAATAAGCTTGACTGACCAGGTTTTCTCCTTACTTTTAATTCTGCAATTTTCTTAGTGATTTCAGAGAGCTATTGTTAGATAGTTTTCAAATTTTTCATTCATTTAAAGAGAAATAAACTCTGAGGTTTGATAATCAATATTGCTAATTATTTTGATTAACTTGAAGGCCTTGATTTAAATATGGAAGGATCACAATTAGAGGAAGGCATTAAAATACTTTGCTCACTATAAGAAGTAGCAGATTTTTTATAAAGCATGCAGTCTGTATATGGGTTGCCTTTATTGTAAGCAATGACTTTTAAAAACTCAAGAGTTTTTTCTTTCTTGTCTGTGAAATACTGAAGGATAAATTCACTCGAGATAAAGATCTAGATCCCAGAGAAAGTCAGAAATTAATGTTAAGAAAGTGATCTGTTTATGCATTTCAAGACCACTAGGTGCTGCCTATTCACTGCAGCAAATGTTACAGTCTCTTTTATAGTGAGTTAGGGGAATTATGTGAATTATTCATAGTATCAAACTGAATTTGAGGCCTTTTGTTTCCCACTGTAATCCAAATAACTGAGAATAAAGCTAAAAATATGGTAGAGGGCTTAGGTTGTGTAATTAAGAGTAGCATTTCCTTGGCCACTTAGTTTTGAGCCCTCAATCACTGACATGGTGAATAAAAGGTATCAAGAAAATCAGGCAAAAGCCTTTCCAGTGTTTTAAGGAAAGAGAACACAAAAAGGCCTCTCATATTCTAGTCTGACTGGCATAGGAGGGATTTACTGTCAGGCAACTACTGAAAATTGAAAAATGTAATTAAGGTTCACTTAAAAGTTTATAATCTCACTTTAGCTCTGATGCTCATTATCATCTTAAATGCAACAACTATTGTTTTGTAAACAACGTGAGAAGAGCTGATTTCTTACAGTTAACAGTCAATCCTTTCTAATATATTTCATTACCTGCTGATTCTGTACATGCAACTGCAGAATAAGGACAGACAGGAGCAGAAGAATAGTTTTTTCTGCATGGTTATAATAGAAGAAAATAATGCAGATCCCTAGCTTTAAACAAGCCTGTCCAGGATAGTTGTAAATAATGCTTGAGAATGAAATGCCAACAGCAATCACAGCATGTGAGCCACCTATCCACAGACAAATGGAAGCTCATGGCTGCATCAAATTTCATGGAAACAGTTGTGGTTCTGCAGTGTTTGACAAACCTGTATTTCTGTGTTCTACAAGATGGGCTGGTGTATGAAGCTAAACCAGGACAAGTGCTGGATTCTGCAGCTGGAGCCGGGCAACCCTGGATGAACGTACAGCCTAGGAAATGAGAGCAGTGCCATGGAAAGGAACTTGGAATTCTCGGTCTTTGGCAAGTTGAACATGAGTCAGCAGTGCCCTGGCAGCCAGGAGGGCCAACTGTGTCCGTGGGGAGCATCGCCAGCAGGGCAAGGGAGGGGATTGTCCCTCTCTGCTCTGCACTGGGGTGGCCTCACCTCCAGTCCTGTATGCAAGTTTGAGAGCTACAGTATAGGAAAGACACTGAGCTCTTAGAGAGCGTCCAAAGGAGGGTCAAAAGGATGGTGAAGGGCCTTGAGGGGAAGCTGTATGAGGAGTGGCTGAGGTCACTTGGTCTGTTCGGTCTGGAGAAGAAGAGACTGAGGGGAGACCTCTTTGCAGTGTACAGCTTCCTCCTGAGGGGAAGAGGAGGGGCAGACACTGACATCTGCCCTGTGCTGACCAGTGACAGGACCTGAGGGAATGGCCTGAAGTTGTGTCAGGGGAGGTTTAGGTTGGATATCAGGAAAAGGTTCTTCACAGAGACGGTGGCTGGGCACTGGAACAGGCTCCCCAGGGAAGTGGTCACCAACCCTGACAGAGTTCAAGAAGCATTTGGACAATGCTCTCAGGCACACGGTGTGACTCTTGGGTTGTCCTGTACAGGGCCAGGAGCTGGACTTTGATGATCCCCGTGGGGCACTTCCAACTCAGGACATCCTGTGATTCTATGACTAGTTTGGAAATAAATATAGGACAAGAAATAGAATTTAAAAGCATTGATAATTGTCTATATTAGCATATTATGATAAATGAAACATTGAAATAAAATATGCAGTATGAAGAAAGCCAGGTTATTGTTACTATGTGTGTTTGATACCACTTTCTCTTTCTAATGAAGAAGAGATGAAATTTCATTTTTCCTTTGACTCAAGTAGACCATTTTTCAGTAGGAAGAATAATAAAGATGTGAAACTATTGTTGAAAAGCAGAACTAAGCATTATCAAAAGTTTTGGAAAGATTTAGATAAAAAATTGCAAATGTACAATTATTCTCTTCATGTCAGTGAAATTACTCTAAGAATGAAGCTGTACCCACATTATTTTCAAGGTCTGGAAAAAAAAGTAATGCTTGAATAAACAATGCAATAAAGAAAATTAGTAGTCTAGGTGAAGAGATTCATCACTTCTATAAAATATCTCTCTATTAATACTTCATGTAAAGATTGTCATAGGAGAACATATATTTAGGTGACAGAAAGCCCAAGGGAGCAATGTCATGGTAAGAGCATGGGTAAGATGCTGAAGCAAAGTTTAAAAACCCTGAATCCCTTGCATGTTCAGCTTTTGCTTTCCCCTCTTTTTATTTGCAAGGTGCAAGTTATATATCCCAGAACAATGTTATGATCCAGAAAATTTAACATGAATCAAAACACTCTCAGTGTTCTATTTTTCAGTGGTAAATCCCAAATCCATTTAAGATAATAGGAGGTTAGTTTTTTTCACCTGTAATTTCAGTACAGTGAAAACCCATCAGTGTTTCATTTTAACCTCTGGCTGGGAAGTGCAGGTTGCTACCAGTTGTGTGGGACAAGCACAATATTCCCATCCATGTTTTGGAAACCCTTGTTTTTCACAGCCACTGCCAGCTTTGGGACCATCGAGTCAGTCTTCTCTGCTGCAGATTTCCTCTCCTTTTTCAGAGCAAGAGACTTTGCATCCACTATTCATACTGGCAGCACTGTGTAATATTCATTAAATAGAGTCAAAACAAAAACGTTATGTACTGGAGGTGGGAAGTGTCAAGCTCATCTGGTCCATGGCACTACTTTGTAGTGCACGTTTCGTTTCCCAGCAGTAAAAATGAGAATGATTTGAGGAACACTCTAATGGCTTGCATCATTCCCTTCTCTGGAGATCTGCCAGAAAAACAGTTTTTAATGATGTCTGGGGTACAGAAGAGACACTGTGGCAGAGCCTGCCCCAATGAACAGTGACCAGCTGTGTGGGGTCAAAGCTTTAAAGTCTAAGTTCCTGAAAACTGTCCATTATTTAATGGTGTTATTTTCAGCTACACATGGCAAGCCTGACCAAAGGACCTGCATAGTGAATGTCACTGTTCAGAAATTTGTGTGTAAGTTGCAGACTTGTGTCTGATCACACAGTTGCCCAAGTTACAAGGTGGAGACCTTTATTTGTAGGGAAGGTGTCTTCTTTGTGACAATAATGACAAGATCACCACAACAAACATCTCATTTTCTGGATGAGACAGAACATTTACTCTACCTAAGGAAGGTAGAAAGGAGAATATATGGTAGCATCATTTAAAATTAAATATATTTATATCAATAATTAATGTGCTGTTAAAGTACTTCTTGAAATAATATTAAATAACATTAATTTTCAAATTAACTTTCAAAGCAGAGGACATGCCAGTGAGGATTTCCAGCATTGTTTTAGAGAAAGGGAAGGAAACTTGAGGACCTACTTATTCGCTTAAATCCCATACAAAGTAAAAAAAAAAAAAAGCCATACAAATAATAATTTTTAAAAAGTTAATTTTATTAACAATAACATCATAAATTGTCAGTGTTATTTCATGGAAAGTAGAAGTTTCCAGTCATGCTTATTTCATAGTGAACTGTGGTTCTGGTGGAACAAGACAGTTGTATTGATACGGTAGTGTTGGAATTCTCCAGTGGGTTTGATATAATGAAGCACACTGCAAAAAAAAAAAAGAATGATTCTCATGGGACAACCTGTGTATACACCATATAGGATTAAAATTGGATTCAAGAGGTCTTGAAATGCAGCTGATACCAGGCTGTCAGAGCTTTGTACCTTGAGCAGGTTCCAAAGGGGTCATTAAAGTACTTCAATGCTCTTTTTAAAATCAATTGTGTAGATGATGATACAGAATTTTCACCTGGATGGTTTAAAGATGACAGAAAGATCGACCAGGGAGTATAATGAATACAAGTTGCTTTACAGAGAGGACCTCATTACCTATTTAAATGCAATTACAGAGCCCAAAGAACTGTGATTCAGAAGACACATCTATGACTAGGAGTCATTACAGTTCACAGCAAAGTCTTTGCCAGCACTGAGTATTCTTCAGCAGGGCTACATGGTCTTGGCATGTGGTTTTGGCTGTGCTGTCCACTGTATTCTGATTAACTCTTTAGAGGCTATCTCAGGCATGTCTGAATTGGATTCCAGTTGGATTGGATCTTGCTCACTCTCTGTCTTGGTAGAAGAGTGATGCAAAGAATAGCTGGAAGTTCAGTGTAGGTGACCATCTCGAAATCGAATATTAAGGCTATGTTTTAGGAGGAAGGAGCAAAGGGAAACAGGGAAGTGACTTTAACAATTGGAACAGCATCCCTGGAATACTAGTCTTAATTTTTCATAGCTATGCTATGAAAAGCATGCGGAGATATGATTGAAAGATGCAGAAAGGTTCAGGGCAATGTCAGCATGAGGTCTGTAGATATCCCTGCTCGGTTTATTGACTCCTAACTCTTAGGGAATTTGAAAGAAAGGAGAATGCCTTTCCAGCAGTAGCCTGTGTTCATAGCTTCCAAGTTCATTGCTCGCTTAGAGAAAGTGTGGACTAAAAGCATTCAGCATTGTTCTGAGACTCACACCTGCCCGCTCGCCAGTCTGTGTGCTGAAGCAGTTTCTCATTAGGCAGATAGACCAGGTGATCACTGTAGGTCCCTTCCAAAGGAAATATTCTTGTCTAGTACAGACTATTCTGTTCTTCAGGGTTAACCCTGTCATGGACCCTTTTTCTTTGGACTTCCCCCCACCAGCTGATTTTTAAGTGAAAGTGACTTTTTTTAGTGCAAGCCTGTTGGCCACCTGGAACAAATATCAGAGAAGATGAACAAAGGAGATTAACTAAACAAGTCCTGCAGAAGCAATTGCATAATACTGTGGGGTTTTTAAAAAGTTAAACCTGAATGATTTTAGAAAATATGTTAATAATGATATACTATTCTAAAGACCCTCTATAATTACCTTTTCATTTTCACTGACTTCACTGATAGCAGAGGGTGGACCACTAATGATCTTTGGCTACATGGTGCTTTTTTCCTTTCAATGAAAGGACAATAGATAATTATGGCTTATAAATGGACAAGAGAACAGTTATATATATAGAGGAAAAAATGTTAGGGTCTCATTCAAAGATGTAGGGGGGAATTTTCAATGCATAGAGGCATTCTGTTTTATCAAAGGACTTGTTTTTTTTCTCACCTCTCTCTAAACACTGACTCTTTGGAAGCTCAGTGATATTTTGCACGCTGCATTATTTTGTTATGTAGCAGTGTGCAAGGATTTGCGTCTTATGGAAGGAGGAATCTGCCAAAATTCAAAGATGTTTCTGATTTGGTGTATTGACTCTAGTTCAATTGTGTTGATCTTTTTCAGTTCAAATCTTCTGCAGATTTGAAAACGGGAATTTAAAATGTGATGTCAAAAGTCCCTGCAACTTGAAAACTCTTGTAATCTGCCAGCATCCTGGACGACATTTCAATGTGTACTTTTGCTATTTTTAAAAATCAGTTTTTTATATAACTTCAGTAACAACAAATGTTATTTGAATTTAAATGGTTTCCAGGATATTTTATAAGTCTCGTGGCTGCAAAATATCATGTATCTCATTAATAGAGCTAGACCACCTGCCTCCTGCTTTGATTAATACATTGGGTGTTAGGAAGGGATAAAACTCTGCTGTGAATTGCACTCCAAACCCTTTTAATTCTTTCTTTTTTTTTTTTTTTTTTTTAAAGGAAGAGAAATATGTCATTTTTCCCAGTCCCTAACAAATACTGCTATGACTCAGAAGTGCAATTTGAGGTTAGGTTATTCCCATTTCAAAAGGAGATTTGAGAAGAGTGGGTACATGGAAGATGCAAACCCACCAGAGTCTTTGTAGACAACAATTTCTGAACTGAAATACACTGTTGTTTTTTTTTTTTTTTGGTTTTTTTTTTTTTAAATTACGTATTACTAATAAGATGCACCACAAGATGGCTCTCTAACAACAAAAATAGTCACGAAATCCAGCACTCGTTCTAAAAATAGTTACTGAGCTCTGAGTGGGAGCAAATTCACTGGCACAAACCTGTTTGCGGAGCTGTTGGTGCTGAGGAGCTGATCTGCTTACAGGAAGCAAGTAGAATATAATAGCACTCTCTTAAAAGTTCAATAGCAAGTAGCCATGGCTACCTGTGACAAGTCAACAGTGTATTTGTTACATAGCCGCTGAATGCAACAGCAGAACTCAATAGCATTTTTAGCTAAAGAACAGTTTCAAAATAATTTATAAATTTAGTGCGAAAAAAGTGCAGTATTTGTTCTTAATTTGCAGAGTTCTATTTTATACTCTACTATCCTTTTAAAAGGAAGATAAGCGTGTTCCAAACTTCCACTTATTTAAAGAAAAAAAAAAAAGTATGTACAGAGCTATTATTTGACTGGCTTGCTTGCTGGAAACAAAAATTTGTATGTACACAAAAGTGAGGGGAGAAATATGCATGTGGAGAATGAACAGCAAATAAATGTATATCAATGGCAACTTGTGTGCAGTAATAGTCTTAAGCAGGTACAGTCAGAAGTGACTACTGGGAAAGGCCATCTCCCAGGAAGCATGCACTGACTTTGCTGAAGATGAAGCACCATACTTTTGTATTTTTGTCCTTCATCTCATAGGTTACCATCAAAAAGCTGATTTTTCCTGCCTGTAGCAAAGGCTAAAACAAACTTCAGATTTTTTAAAGGCAGCATCTGTTTTTGGAGAGCCATTGAGTAGTGTAGACAGTCCCAGCACAGGACATCTTATGCCTCAAGGAACTAAAAGACAAAGACACGAGTCTAACCTGACTAGTTTAGTCCAGTCAAACTCTCCTTGGAGCTTAAGTGCAAATCAGAACACATGGAACCAAGATGAGAAAGTTGGAGGCTGTCCTTAGCTGCTTGCCTGTTAGTCATGGCCAACAGCTGCAACTCGGTAACTGCCCATGTGAGCACTTAAGGAATTGTGTTAGGACAAAAATCAGCTTGAATTCACCTGTTTGAATTTTCCCATAGATGGAGCAGAAGAGCCCCTGTAGGCAGTTACCAGCTCTCAGCCAGGAGTTATACATTATCCAATTCATAGAAGGCAAAATAACAGATTAGTTTGAACTTTCTTCAGCAGCTTGTTAAGATAACGTCCTGAAATGAAGTGCTCCCATAGTCAGGCACAGTGGAGATGTAATGCTAGACTATCTTTTACCTTCCTTCTCAGCTGCTAGCTGCTGCCTCAGACCCATACCTGACTGTGGGAAGGCTTAAGAAGTACTAATAAATCAAAGGCAGGCACAGATTTAATGTGTTAGTGGGTTTGCTGTGACTGAACTTGGGATAGAGAGCTTAGCCACAACTCAGTGTTATTATGGTTCTGATAGAGACCACTTTACAGAGGCTTGTGCTGCTAGTAATGAAATATAAGAGGATTACTGTTTTGGACAGAGATTTATATCTAGTCTTCCTAGCTCTAATAAGAAATGGTCCTAAGCCACATAAAATAGGATTTAAGACTTTCCGAAAGTTTAGTTGTGTTCTGAATGGGGACTTTGGTTCAGGGGAAGTATTTATAAACATGGATCCTGGAATGTGTACTGTCTGAGACTCCCTAGCTGTCTCTATGGCTCCCTGTGGAGCAGTCCAGCAAAATTACTGTGATGGAAGTTCTGCCTTGCAATTCCTCAGTCCTAACCCTGTCCATGTTTCTTATCAAGGGCTCTTGTTGCTGAGCTGGGCTCTTTGGTTACTGTCCTTTGGGTAACTTATCTTTCATGGGGTGAGCTAAGGTCACAGACAATGCCAACAGAGTTCTTTTAATTTGTTATGATGTGATCATTGTTTGATTGCCCGTGTGAAATCATGGGATAGACTCTGTCTGTTGACTGACACCAAGTGATGTACTGTATTAGACACTGAAATGGCTGGATTAAACTGGAAGTCATGGCTGATTCCTTCCCTTACCCTGATCCGACTCTTCATTGGAAGCGTAACCTGCAGTTACAATCCAGTTGCAAAATTTTATCTGATGAAAACGACCCATTGTAGGTGGTAATGAAATAAAAAAGGATCCCTGAATCTGTAGAATGGACCAGCCATGTTATATCCATTGTTACAGAATCACAGAATGGATGAGGTTAGAAGGTACCATCCAGGAAGTGTTCAAGGCCAGGCTGGATGGGGCCCTGAGAAATCTGATCTCGTGAGTGACCTCCATGGTAGGGAGGTTGGAACTAGATGATACTTAAGGTCCCTTCAAACCCAAGCCACTCTATGATTCTGTGACCTTCAGGTCCAACCCCATTGCTCACGCATGTCTAATCAGACCTTGAATTTCTCCACAGATGGAATATCCACAACCCTTTGGGGCAACCTGATCCAGTGTTAGGCCACCTTTATGGTAGAAACATATTTTATCATGTTCAGATGGAATTTCATGTGTTTTAATATGTCCTTTGACTCTTCTCTAGTCACTGGACACGACTGACAGGAATCAGGCCCTGTCTTTTTCACTTGTTCTCATAAGATACTTATATAAATTGATAAGTTACCCCTGAGACTTCTCCAGGCCGACCAATCCCATCTCTCTAAGCCTCTCCTCATATGAGAGATGCTGCCATCCCTTTATTGATCTTAGTGGCCCTTAGCTGGACTTGCTCCAGAAAGTCAAAATCTGTCTCCTACTGGTGAGCCCAGAAGTGAACCCAGCATGCCAGGTGTGGTCCCACCAGTGCTGAATACATAGGAGAAATCACTTACCTGCTGGCAACATTCCTCCTAATGCAGCTCAGGAAACTGTTGGCCTTTTTATTGCCCCAGGGGTGCACTGCTGGCTCAGGGACAGCTTGTTATCCACCAGGAAAAAGGTCTTCCTTGGCAAAGCTGCTTTCCAGCCTCTTGCCCCCAGTGTGTGCTGCTGCCTGGAATTATTCTTCTCCATGTGTGGGACTCTGTACTCTCCCTTCATGAGATTCGTCTCTGCCCTGTTCTCCTGCCAAAATCCCTCAAAAGTGGCACAACCATCTGGTGTATCAACCACTCCTCTCTTTTATATCATCTGTGAACTTGCAGAGGGTGGGTTCTGCCCCATCTCTGAGGTCGTTAATGAAGGTGTTGAACAGAAGTGGCCCCAGTATTGAGCCCCATGACTTGTGCCACTAGGGATTTGCCTCCAACTGCACTTAGGGCCATAGATCACCAAGTTCTGGACCTGGTCATTCAGCTACCTTCTAATCCACATCACTGTCCACTTTTCTGATCTATATTTTGTCAGCTTGTCCATGATGATATTACAGGACTTGATCTTGAAGTCTTTATTTAGGGTAAACAGTGTCCACTGCTCTCCCCTTGTCCACTAGAGCAGTCATATCAGTGTAGAAGGCTATCAGGTTGGTCAAACATGTTCCTCTCTTTGTAAATCCTTGCTGACTACTCTCTATAACCTTCTTGTCCTTTTTATATTTGGAAATGTTTTCCAGGAAGATATTCTCCTAAACCTTCATGGAGACTAAGCTGAAACTGACTGTCCTGTATTTCTCTAGATAGTTATTTCTCTAGATAGTATTCTAGATAGCAATGATATGTCTTTAAGTCTTCAGCAATCTCTCCCAGTTGCCATGACTGTTCAAAGATAGTCAAGAATGTCCTTAGAATATTAGCCAGCTCCCTCATCATGACTGCAGCCTGTCAGGCCCTGCAGTTACACACATCTACTTGGTTCTAGTGCACCCTGAACTGCTCCTCTTCCACCATGGTAAGTCTTCCTGGCCCCACACCTATCCTCTGGTCTTAAGTGCCTGGGATTCCTGAAGGATTGTTTTCCTTGTAGAGACTTAGGGAAAAAAGGCACCAAGTACCTTAGACTCTCCACATCATATGTCACCAGTTCCCTTTATCCATTCAGCAGTGGAGCCATGTTTTCCATGATGTTTTTGAACCTGTAGAACCCTTTCTGGTAGTCCTTCACATCCCTTGCCAGACCCAACTCTAAGTCAGCCCGTACATGTCAGACTCTATGCTCCTCCTGGGATATTGGCCTCTGCTTCCACCCCACCACCTGTCATAGCCACGTACCTGCTGAAAATGCTTCAGCAGAAACGGAGACGAGCAGCAAGATTCTTCATTCTCCACCAGCCCTTTGCAAGACAGGTTGTGCTGAGTTTGTCAGCTTCTCCTTTCATTTGCTTGCACCTCTGGGCTTAGAACGGGTTTCACACCTAACTGCTCTCAGCAGCTTCTGCCCCAGAGGGTGTAGTGTCACTGGACATTTTTGCCTTTTGCGTATATTTACAAGAACAATGTATTTTTAATATATAAAGTATAAGGATAAAGAACATAATAAATATATTCCCTATGTTGTTTCATTTATTTCTTTTTAACAATTTGTTGAAATTCAAAATGACCAAAGTGACCTGGCCAGTCGGATATGCAATCCACTGTATTGCTCTTTGGCAAGTGATGTTTTGGGATTCACAGTTAGTATACCATGGAGTCAATTGGGGAAAGATACCAGACAGAAGAAATCTCTTGATCTTGTTCTGGGTTAAAATTCACAAATCTTTGCGGATTTAAATGAAGGAAAAACATATTTTTAATTAATTTTTTTTTAAGGATTAAACTATAGCACATTAATAATGAAAACAATAACAATGCTTTGGACATAGATGTGTAACAGTATACTCTGTGGATTCTCAATAGTTAGCAATTTGAGTAAATTCAATACAAATGAAAATAAAATAAATTTCGTCTGTGGTGTTCAAATGTTTCACTGTTGTCTCATGAAATTTACATTCTGTAACTCAAGCAATAATACTTGAAAGTCTTAAGTGATAAAACACAAAACTGGGGCTCATACAGGACACAGAAATTGCATCAACATGCACTCAACAAGTATAGTCACAACAGGGAACAATAGGAAAAACAATTATGGATATGCTGTCATTGCTTTCAGAGACAATGTGGGGATGGGAAGGGAAGACCTTTTTGCAAAAATACTTCATTAAAAAATATCTATTGACTTAGTCAGCAGTGAATAATCTTCTTGGTATGTTAAAGCATCTTGTGAGATCTGTGTCATTAATCCATACATGCCCCCGGTGCTATACTAGGTTGTGTAGGTGCATGAGGTTTATCAAAGTGAGCAATATTTTCTTAAATCTGGCAGTCTCTGAGGTGTCACACCACTAACTGGCATTAGAAGAAGCAAAATATTTTCCCTCTCCATGTGGGGAGTTTATGTTCCTGGGCAGCTGACAGGGCATCAGAGTCTTTAATTTTCTCATTATTAAGCTGAGTGTGCCACCAGCACATGCCCAGTTTCAACTGGATGATGTAATTCAAAGCTCATGTTGACAAAGATGTTGGTCAAGAGATACACTGAATGGACAATTTAACTTCCAAGTATTTGTGCAGCTGGACCTGCACTGGAATTGAGGGTGCCTGTACGTCCTCATCAACATCAGAACTGTTGACTTTCAGTAAGAATTTGAAACACTGAAGGTCAGGCTGCCAACACACCGTTGAACCATCAAAGCACACGTTCCAACAAGATGCAGATCAGCATCAAGCTGTCTCTGAGTGAGTAGCACTGGAATGGGCAGTACCCTCCTGGTTTTCTCTTGTACTCATCCAGCTAGGAGAGATAAAGATTAGCCCTGAGGTTGTAACACCAAATCCTAAAGTTCATTTCCCAAGAAAGAACAAATATTTTCTAAATGTGCACCATAAACACCTCATGGGTGAAAAGCTGCTGGTGTAAGAATTGAGATTCAGAACTCCTAGGCTTTAGCCTGCTTGCCACACAATATCTTCTTGTGTTGAATACAATTGTTTTCCTACTGGTAAGTTTAAGGACAGGCATATGCAGTGTCTGAATGTCCTAAAGTAGATTCTTGCACCTGGTACTGAGTATGGCTGGAAGAGCATGTTGTCTGGTTCTCTGTTGTTGTGCCAAGCTTTTCAGATGTTCTTTTAAAATCAGTGGTCTATCAAGGTGTGTTCAGTACAAGGAATGTATTTAGTTGTTTTCTAGTGAGGATGTAGCTATTAGTGCAGGTGGCAATAAAAATGTTAAAAAACGATGAAAAATCTGCTCGTCTAGCAACAATATCTTTCAGGCTTGTATGCTACCACACACACTCAGAGCTGGTCTTCCAGGGTTAGTCCTCTGAGCTGGGTGCATGAACTCCTTAATACAGATAGGTAATCTGCAGCAGAACTAGTTCCCTGGAAGGGGTTACTCCTGTGCCTTAGTGCGGACAGGGCTCGGCAGATCTGTATTTGCATTGTGCAGTTGCAAATGCCAAGGTGAAAGGTATTGAAGTGGTTAAATTTTTGCATGGAGGAGATACCATAGCACGGTCATAGATATCTGTGCATTGGACCAAGGCAGTGTTTTCCACAAAATTCTGAGCTAAATTACAATAATAATACCTTATTTGCTTAATGTCAAGCTATCATCAATTCCATGCAAATTGTTAGCTTTGCAACAAAACACCATGTAATTGTCACTACAATCTTAAGCCTCAGCAGTCTTGATTTTCAAAATACTAGTTCATCAATAAACAATTGTAAAGGCTTTAAGCTCCAACAGGAATGCAGTAGAGAAGCTCTTTTCATCTGTGATGTCAATAAACTGAGATGAGAAAAGAAACTAGATTCATCCAAATGAGAAGTGGAGATATATATTTTAACCATAATGAATATATGACGTCCCTATTAATGATTTATCTGCTTTCAACTTTAACAAACAGTTCTACTGATAACAACTAAATTTTTTTTGCATTAGAAAAATAAACTGACACATAGCTAACACAGTCAATTAGAGCCTAGTTCGATATTCATAAATGCTAGCTTAGTGTATGGAAATTGAGTTGGTAATTACAACCAGAACTATTCATTTTCTTTTTTAAGAGTAGATATCTAGGAAAGCCATTTAGTCATTACTCAGAATTACTTGTTATCTTTGATGAACTTAGTCTGTGTTTTCATCTGGTACCAGACTGCATGCTAATGCCAATCAACAGTGTAAATATGCAAAGAAAAAATATTTGGGATGCGAATTTTAAGTGAGCTTGGTGTCATTTTCATTCTGATCCCATTGAATCAGAAACTGCAGTGGCAGCACCCTCTTCAAGAATGCTACCACTGGGGCAAGAGGGGATATCATAATGCTTAGAGAAATCCATCTCTATTCTCGTGACAAGAAATGCACTGCAAATGGGCATTTTTCCTATCCCTCAGTCCATTCCATTTGTTCCTATTCTTATACCAATTTCGAGCCACTCACCCGTATCCTGCCCATTAGAGCTGGTTAGTATGTGCTGTTCATTTATCATACAGGAAACAGGCTGCTTCACCAGTCAGATTTTTTTACAGGAAGGCATCTGTGTCAACAAGGCTTTTTCTGAAGGATTGAAAAGCGAGAGAGTAGAGCCCTGTGTCCCATGGCAGCCTTGCCATCACCAGGGGCCACAGGCGCAGGCGTCGGAGACCGAAACCCAGTGCTTCTGTTCTCTGCAAACAACAGAAACAGGTTGTTTTTGTCCCTGTACAGAGAAAAAAGGCACAGCAGCAACAATAAATGTCACAACCTGAAGAGCTGCCACAAAACAGAAATGTCATCCTCCGGTCAAGTTTTGGAGACATTTAGTTTGGGGATCTAACTCAGCATCTAAGACACACACAGACACAGACACACACACACACACACACACACAGAGAGAGAGAAAAAGATGATGCAGCTGTTTTCTATTTTTTTTTTACATACTTATATTTAAAATACCTGTTTTAGGCTTTCCTGTAGTGTCTGTCATAAACTCCTTTAGGTACTCCAGAGGAAATTTTGAAACACAAATACTCAATAATAATAACAACAATAAATATGGATGTCAAAAAGACAATTACTCCTATTTTTGGCTTTGAAAAGTTTTACCACAGTATCTATAAACATCCCTAGTGTTCTCTAACCTCAGTACATTTTTCTGTAGGGAGATTAATGCTCTTTTGAAGTTGTGGGTCATTTTTCAAAATGTTGGTTTCCTCCTGTTTTCTCTTCATTTTTCTCAAGATGCCTCTGCTCCATGGAGATGCTAGTTAGCTCTTTGCCTCTGAAGAGCTAGTTGAAAGATTATAACCTTCCACGCTTGTCCCTTATATTTACCCAGTCAGAAACCACAGCCCACCTACCAGAAAAGCAGGAGGAAACAGAGCAGAGCTGGAGCACGTGGCTGGATAATGTTAGTACAGCTGCAAGGGGAACACTCACTAAAGCCAGCAGATCTGGTTAACCTGAGTTAGGCTGTCAGCACTGAGGTCAATGGATTGTCACAGCTGGACCAAGGTGAAATCAGGACTTAACCTCTTTTTTTCTGCAGGTTGCAGATTCACTGCCTCATTCTAGCAAGACTTTAAGAACTCTCTCCCCACCTTTGGAGAACAGGCATTAACCTTGAAGGATAGCTATTTGCATAAAATACTTTGCAAATACTGGATTTCTGAACACAGGCTTCTGTTAACATATTTCAGTGGAAGCACATTTTTAAAAAAGATGGTTATTTGGAATTGTCACGCATTACAGTGAATACAAATACACTTTTATAAATGAATAAAATGCTAAAGCTTCTTATGTTAGGATCTGTCACTCAGTCTCAGTGGAACTTTATCCTCTTCATAAAGGCTTAAATTTTCTACTAAAATAAATATAAATCAGCACCTCATTCTAAGTCATTGAAATGGTGGTTTGCTTTGTTTTTCTTGACAAAAATCAGATGGGATCCAGCTAGCAAGCTGGTGGTAAATGTCTTAGTGGTCAGACTAATCACCTCTAATCATTTCAAGCCCTGAGCTGCTCTGACATAAAAAGGGAAAATCCAGGCATTGCTGTCTGCACCTTCCTGAGAAAAAGAGTCTTTGGGCGTAAAGCCCAGTGGAGGCCACAACCTTGGAAAGACAGGCCAGAAGAAATAATAAAGTTCAGCCTAGCCTAAAAATGTTCTTTGCCCTGATGGGGACCTTCCCAAGGCTCAGCAGGATGCTCCTGTGACCCTTCAGGCATGCTTTTACCTAACTGGAGAGGTGCACAGGAAGCAGGGGGAAAAATGGCAGATAGTCCCTTCTGTCATGGTGTGTGATAGGCTGTGCAATTAAAGAGAGTGGTGCTGTTCAGGGGCTTCAGAAAGCAGGCTTTGAAAAGCTGTCTGGCAGGAAGAAGTGAGTGTGTTGTGTGTGATGGCTTGCTCCCAGGAAGAGGGCCCTCAATCTCTTTTCCAATGAGGATCTTTTATAAAAAGTCATAGCAAATATCAGAGCAGGCATCAGACAGTTCTGTGGTCTCACTGTCCTCAGATTTCAGAAATAGTGTGTATAGGCCATTTTGTTATTTACACTGGAAATCACAGCTTCCTAGCAGAGCCTGAGGAGGTTAAATGAGATTTTTTATCTTCTCTGGAGTCCTGCTGGGCTGAGGTCCATGGTCTGCATGCAGGTGTTGATAGTGTCTCTGTATAACAAGGAGACAGCAGATAGAAATCAAAATAGTTTTTCGTTGTGAATGTGCTTTGTGACCACAGCCTCTGCAGTACACATGAGCCATCTCTGATCTTGTAATAATAAGATGTAGAGGAAAATTTCCTTTGGAAAAAACAAAGTTAACAGAGCTTTTGAAGTCAAGTCTCTACCCTTTTACCCTGCTTCTTTCAGTTATTATAATAATTGATAAAGACATATTTGCTTCTCCCCTTCCCTCCCTCTTTCAGCTCTTCTTTCTCCTTGCTCCTCAAGCTCTGCTAGGGCCTGTCTGCTGTGCCTGAAGTACTCTTGCAGCTGACTGCTTCCAAACAACACTTAGGAAAAAGTTTCTGGACTGGGACAAGAAAAAAGTGAATGGAAAGGAGGGGAACAAGGTATGTGTTACAGACCATTTGTTTCCAAACTTTTCTGTCCCCCACACCATCACACAATCAGATCTTGATTGTCCACATTAACAGAGACTTAACACAGCTTGTATAAAGCAAAAATACAGCTAATGCAAAACATATGGCAATTAGGCTATCAGAACACTGAGTGAAAAAGTAATGGGGAAGGGAAATAAGGCCAGTAAAACTCTCAAGCCCCTTCAAACTGGGCTTTAAAATTGTTGATTCCACTCTGTCTTCTCTGTGGGCTCCCACAGGAAAAGAAAACTTTGTCCATGTCCAGCAAACAGTCACTGCAGGTTAAGTTGCCCAGTGGCCAGCCCTGAGGGACAGTACCTGAAATCAGAACAGATGAACACCTCTTAAAGCTTGAAAGTGAAACATCCAACCTGCTTAATGCCCTGGTTGAGAAATGAAAAACCTGGAATCAGAAAATGTTCCTGACTGATGAACTGAAAATGACAGCCTTTGAGCAGTTAAATGTTTAGTTGACCCATCAGACTTCAAAGTGCTTTTCTCACCTGGAAGATAAACCTGAAGAAGTTGATTGACCAAGATGTGTCAGAATATCTCATTTGTTTGCAAGTTTATCCTGTCCTAGTACACTCCATTTCTCAATGAAAGGAAACAAGAATTAATTCCTCTTAAAAATGTTTCTCTCAAAACCTGCTGATAATTTGATCAAGATACAAAAATCCCTTTTCTGTTTGGGAACATAAAGTGCTACCCTATGGGATTAAAAGCAAAGACTGTAGTGCATCATGAAATGCATCTTGGGATTTCAGGACATGGCAAAAACATTTGGAGGACTTAGATGCAAAGCTATTGGGAGGGAAAGCAGTAATAAGGAATCTTACAATGATAGGACTGAAACCACCAGAACCCCCATGTGCCATGGGTTACTTGGGATGTCATTTGTCTTAAAATCTAGCTTAGTGATTCTCACTGTACTGCAGTGGAATGACTGGAAGGATTCTGCATCTTCTTCTTAACCTGCCGTGGCTGTCAGAGTGTGTCTTCTGGTGAGTCTAATACCAGACTGTTATTCAGTGAAATACTAAGCGGAAAAGAACTCCATACATCTCTGGGAGATAGAAAACCCCAAGGAAAAATAATCTGTGCACGTTCACAAAGAACAAATCGTACCACCCAAGCTAGATTATTTTTTGATAGAATTACTAAATTAATGGATGATGGGAATGAAATCGATTAAACGATTCTGAGCTTTCAGTAAGGCTTTTGATATGGTGTGTCACAAAATCTGGTGTGAAAAATGAGTAGCCATCTGAGCTGCAAAGAAACTGTCATGGATTGAATCAAGGACTTAAGGGGAGGGAAAGAAAGTTCAAAAAATAAATGGCAATGACAAAGCAGAAGGACGTATTTGCTCTGGGCTCTCCAAAATCTGCTGTTCATTTCACTGGTATTTCATGCCCTATTAGGGAGCTGTTACAAAAGGTGGAATTGACAATAAATTAGGAGGTTCAACTGAGTTAGAAATATGAGCAGGAAGTAGTAGAAAGATCAATTTCCCCTCAGCCTCAGATTCACGCAACACCACCTCTGCACACAAACTCCAGACCCCCCAGAAAATATTGAATCACACCTATTATGGGAGAAGTGAAGGGAAACACAGCAGGATTTAAATGTGTGCCCAGAAGGAGTGGCATGGCAAGTTCAGCACAGACCTTAGTGGAGAGATCTCTTGACCACCTGACTGCATCCAGCTGGTGACCCTCTGGGCTGTGGGTTTTGGTTCTCTCACAGCTTGCTTTGCCTTACAGCTGTACTCTGCTTGGAAGGCTGAAAAGCCAGCAGAGACCTATAGAGATGGGAATTGAAAAAAAAAGAAAAATTTGCTGTCTGACTCAGATAGCACAGAAAAAGGGTATTTTAAGGAGTGTGCAGGAATGTTTTCATATCATGTCACAGGAAGATCCTTTCTGCACACTGATGAAAGCAGGCTTCAAATACAGCTTTGCTGTACTTATTTTTACTCCTGTTTCTGTGTCTCTTCAATAAGAACCTGGAGAATTGAAGGTGACACAATCAAGCTAAAGGACCAGCAAGGGTCCATGACATAACCTAGGACAGACTCCTGAGCCCTTGATGCCTTAAAACTGAGTGCCAACATCAGTTTTTTCTAACTGCTTATAAGCACTTAACTCCCTCCCTCCCTCTTAGTATTGGCATTTACTTCCAAATGTTGTTGGATGAAACCACTTGAAGACCTGGAAAGCGCCTTTTATTCCTGTATATGCATTGTAGCAATTTCTCTTCTGAAGGTCTCAGACCTTCTGTGACTTTTTTTCTCAGGTGATTACAGATTTTTGAGCAAGTGAAGTAGTGCACATGAGTGATAGTAAAACTTTACCAGAGACTAATTTTCTTCTGTTACAGAGACTAATGTAATTCTTTTTGGATACAAAAGAAATCTCCTGGCTGATGAACTTTGCTCTGACTCTGGGTGGGAATGGGTCCAGACTGTTGTTATTCTCTCTCTTTCCCCAGAATCGCTTTGCTCAGCAGCTATTTGTAGGATACTGAATGAGCCAAGGAGCCGAGCCAGTTCCTGCTGGGAATCAGTGATCAGCTCTTGTGCTTGGGGAAAAGGCAATAGGAGCTGAGCCCTTCTGAGGGAAAGCTGCCTTGTTAAAGACCTCTCAGCTGCTGCCAAAACCAACACGGCAAACAGCCCTCATGGGCATCTGCGAACCCATGCGGTGGAGAGGTCTTTGCTGGTGGCACAGTCCACTGGCTGAGAACACCTGCGGTTTGAAGGAGCCAGCAGTCCTTTCTGATTAACAACCTCCTACAAAGCACATTTTCATCTAATTTACCTCTTTTGGCTTTCAAATAAGCAAGTAATGTCACACCTGCTAAGCAGCTAGAATTATGCAGCATCATAAATTAAACTTTTTAATTTGCCAAGATTCCTGGCTTATGCCGTTCATCATTCAGAGTTATCCTTCAGAGAGGCAGGAGTGTTTCCTGAATGGCTGCATGTGAGAGGGAAATCTTTTTCCCTAGTCCTGCAGCACAGGAGGAGGCACGGATGGCAGTGGGCAGGGGGTGCCAGCACCAGGAGCTCTCCAGAAGGATGCATCATTAGCAAAGTCATTAACCCAGGACACTTGTGTGGCAGTGCTGTGTTTTGCACCACGTACTCCCACAGCTGCTGGAGGCTGAGTGGCTGGTGAGGTCCTGCTGTTTGGGTCCCCGTGGTGCAGACCAGAGCCCTCTGTGGCTTAGGCACTTTTGGTCAGCAGGGCAGCACTGAGGAGCCAACAGTTTTGCAGCTGTCAGGTACTCTGAGAAGTCCTTACAAATGGCAGCATGATGCTCACATTAGTGCTGCTGTTCCAGCTGAGTAGGCTGGCACCAGCTTCAAACATTCTGCTGTGTTCTTATGAAGTTGGGTACTTTTGGCCTTCCTCTTCCCATCCCTCAACTCAAGGCCCAAAGCTGTTTAACGCATGAGAGAGGGAATCGGTGAAGAGGATCCTTCTGTAAAAGCATTTCACTGATGGAAGCTGGCTTTGGAGATTGTTACCTCTTGAAAATCATTTAATGCAGTGAGTATCTGTTGGAAAATTATTGGTGATTCTGGGTTTTACATAAAAGAGCAAAGCAGTGCTGCTGCTTAGGACAAGTTCCCTGGAGGGGAAATCAGAAACGTGAGCTAGTACCAGGTGTGGTAATTGCAGAAAAAATGGGGTGACTGTACTGTCTTTTCCTGTGAAATTTTTCAATGGCCTTTTTCCCAAAGCTGAATCCTTCTCATTGTTTGGACAATCGTGGTAGGTTCTCCTTCTCAACAAGAAATAGACTTATTCATGGACTAGAACAGTTTGAGGTCAGGGAATATGGAGTGAAAACACTAAAGTGAAAAAATAATTTCCTTTTTGAAGAAATATTTGAAGTAACAACAAATTATTTTTTTAACAAATCTATGAAGAGTTATCCAGGTAGCAAGTAAACAAATGATTTAAACTGCTCATAAGCATTTAACCTTTTCCATAAGTGAAAAATCTGTATCAAAATAGATACAGATATATGTGGATGTGCTTAGGGTAAAATAACCGCATTTAAAGAACTTAACCCAAAAATAGCACACATAGTCTAGATGTTCTAGCATCACAAACAGATGCTAGAAGATGAGGGTGGTTTGTGGTACCTTGCAGAGAGAGAGAGCTTAATTTGGATGCTATGGCTTCTTTCTGTGCACCATACACATAGCTGCTCGGAAAACAAGTTGAGAAGGAGCCAAGAAGGACAGCAGTGAATGGCACGAACCCCCTAAAGGGAAAACGAAGTTCACCAACTGTGTACAGCACAGCTCAGCTTTCCCTCTGCTGTTGGCTTTGCTTGGGCCAGCAGCCCAGCCCGGGGCCAGAGGGCAGAAAGTGGTTTCTTCTGTACAGCCTTTTGCCAGTGAGATCCTGGGCTTGTCAAGGGAAGAGGAAAAGAGCTGTGAAGGCTCAGGGATGTACCTGCTTATATGAGACACCAAAACTGCTCTTTAATATCATGCAATCAGGACAGTCCACAGAGGTTTTGTTTTGTTGTGGTCTCTTCTGAGGGAAGATAAACTCTTAAGTTAAATGTGCACATTGCCTATGCAATACTGATAAAGAATCTTCTACACTCTATCCCTGCTCTTAAGGGATATAAAAATCCTTCGTTTAAATGAAGACTACATTATTGCTGTTCACATCTAAATTAAAGTGTGGAGACCAAGTCTGGACTTGTCTCCCTGGAGGACTTAGCCATGTTTATTCAGTGTAGGGACAGATGTGGGAGGCTCATGGTCTGTAATAAGCATATCTGTGGCTTGGATGTGCTGGCACTGCTGGGCCTTTCTCAGTCAGCAATGGGAATGCAGCCTATAGGTAGCAGATTGTATTGTGCTTCAGCTGGGCCTGGAGCAGCAATGCCACTAATTCCAAGCCCAATAGGAACAGCCCATCCCCACGGGTCAGTAGTGTTAAATGTCTTCTGGAAGCCAAATCAGTTGGATACCTCATCACCATGAGAAGTGTATTTAGAACTTTACACCTGTGAGTTATAATAAAAAAATATGCTAACATATACATCAACAAGGTGTGATTTGTGATGTTAATCACTTTCCCATTTACTGAAAAAATACATTGCATAATTTATGGAATTGCTTTAGCACTCAGACCACAAACAGCATCCCCTGATTGGTTCAGTTCAGTGCTATATGTTATAGAGAAAATATGTATATACTCAACGAACATGGAAGTTTTAAGGAAACCTTGAGCAAAATGATATAATTATAAACATGTTTTCTGCCTGTTGAACACAGAATTTATATTTGTAATCTTATCTGAGTTATGTTGCAACAGACAGCTTGGCTTTTGTTTTCACCCCTTAAGGCTTTTTTCAAATATTTCCTTACTAGAAATGTTTTCTGAAGCTCTACAACCAGACAATTAAGGAAGTACAAAGAGCACAGTAATTACTCCACACAGCACGCATAGTGTTGTGTGTGGTAATGCCTTTCTTCCTTTCAGTTTTTCTTATCTAGAGATAAGTTACACCGACAGACTGGCTTCTGAGTCCATATCCAGTTCAGTTAGGATCAATTTTAAGAGAATTTTGTGCTTCAGAAAATACACAAATGCAAATTCTTGACAACTGGAAAGAGTTAAAGTGATCTAGCGATTTTTCATTCTCACTAATTGATGAGAGCATTTAAATTTTAAAATCTCCTGCTATAATATATATATGTGTGTGTATTTAAACTCCATTTCCTCAATTGTTTATGTTATATTATCACATAGCATGTTACTTTGAACAGGTTTGTCCTTTCTGAAAGGATTTAGGTGTAAAATACACAAGAGGAGAAGGGAGATGATGGTAGCCCATCTTACAGGGACACCATCATTGTCAGTTTGTGGAGGCAGACAGACCTCTTCAAGATTACTCACCCCATGGCCATGGAAAAACAGTTTTGGGGCAGGCAGGCTCCTAGCAGGGTCCTCAGATGGCCATGATGAGTCAGAGCCTTGGCATGTGTGTTTTATTTGAAATACAGATTTCTGACAATCCTGGTAGATATTGGCCAAGTTGGCCAAGCTTTTTTTCTTTCCTACCTCCTTTCCAGAGAGAACTGAAGATGCGTTTAACTGCTGCCAACTTTGTTAGCTGATTGATGGTCTTGCTGGCCTGGCCGAGCACTGCTCTGAAGGTTAGGTTTCCTGACAGCAGAAGGAAAATCCCCCCATGACCACTCTGGCACTTGTAGAACAAGCAATTTGTCTGACTGGCTGCTGAATATATTAATATTTGAAGTTAATTTGTCTGCTTGAATAATCTGGTGCCAAATCATGTAGCCATTTATCAGTTGTAGAGGGAAGACACTGCTCTTGCCCAACGGCCTCTAGAAAGTAAAACTACTGTAACGTTGGTGCATTTGACACAGCTCATTGTGGAAAACTACACTGCAATATTGTTCTGGCTGCTTGATAACAAGAAGTATTTAGTAGCCTTCAAGGTTGGACTAAATTATATCTTCATTGTCCAGAAGAAATTTAACAAATGAATTTGTAGTTGTATTAGCAGTGCCAGTTATGGAAGGGTATCCAAGTCTGCCTAAGAGTCTCAGCTAAATGGAAATCTCATGCAACAAGTACATGTATTGCAAGAGAGCATTCTCAACAGAGCTCTTGGGAGGGGAGAGAATGCTCTGTTTAAAAACATGGCAGGTAAACACCACCCAAAGCAACACAACTTTGCCCTTCATGAGATGATGCCCTGCCCCCAGCTGAACTGTTGACAGATGGTGGGATGGCAAACAGGAGAGCAATGCTGCCAGCAGGAATGAGAGCCTTCACTGGAGGACATGGGTTTGGCAAAGCTGCCTGTCAAACCAGCCACAAGATGACCACGGGCTGATCCTTAAGTATTGTCAGATACCCAGAATGTGGGTCAGAGTGATTTGGCAAGAGGGAAGGTTGGCAATGAGAAAGGAGGAAGGAAGAGAGGAGTGCCAACAGAAGGAGAGAGAAGCTCTATTTTGACCAGCAGGCTTTGTCATCTGATAGAAAGACAGTACAGTTTAATATATCAGAAGCTTTCATTTAATAAATCAAAGGCTTTTATTCAAATCAATTACAGCAGCATTCATTACTGGGCCCTTTTGGCTGTCAGGCTGAGCTGTAGCTCGATTCAAGGCTGTCTAAAGAAGGAGAAGACAGACTGATTTTGCATTTCATTCATTGATTGTCATTGAAAGAGATACAGATTTGTGCATGTACTATTTTCTTGCTAGGTTTTGAAACAGGTTGGTACAGTCAGGCTTGAAGAACAAGGATGTGAAAAATACCTAGTTTGGGTGATGGCTTGTATTTTGCTCATATCCTACCAAGAAAAAACCCAACCTGAATAAAATGAAGCAAAAGCATTGCAAGCCATTGGCAGATGGTTTTTTAACAGTGCTGTCTCTATGGATTTGCTCAAAATCTGGTTTTCAGATGTAGACTGTAATCATTCCAAAACACAGGGCTGCAATCCATGGCTGCAATTCAGTGTGCCTGAATCTGTGCTGATCCCTGTAACAGCAAAGCTACATTTTGGTTTTTGTGTTCTTTAATACTGATTAAATTCCTCTCCATGTCCAACAAAGGTCATGTCCCTTATGCCTGGGTGTGCAAGAGTTTCTCAGGCGTTCCCACCTAACTGTGCAGACTGGAGAACACTGAGATAATGAAATCTTAAAGGACCAACATAAAATATCATCCCAATTCTCACATGGCAAGGCAGTAACTATATTTCACTCCCAAGACTTTTCATCCCCCAAAGGATGATTGTTATATAGGCTGATTGTTATATACCATATAAATCAGAACTTCAAGGGGACACAACAGCAGATTAGTTCTGTATGTGTTCAGCTCAACTTTTAGGGGTTACAAATACAGAGAGTAATGAGATTGCATACATATCAGTGTCTGTTCAGAGGCTGTCATTGTTAACCTCACATGTGAAAGGAGTGTGAAGTATGTGATCCAGCATGGTGCTCTCCCCTCTGAGTTATCTGAAGGTAATAGTTTCTGGAGGAGTAACTCATGAGGGTCAAATGCCACCTCCTTGTACAGTTGTGCAGGCCTGGAAGCTCTCAGGAAGGGCTCTGCTGCACTTGTAACATTCATTCATGGCATAGCAAAAGCACTAGCAGAGGGGCTTTTGTTCTAAGTGCTGGTTATAGACATTGCTTAAAATGGACCAAATACTGTACAGACAGAGAGGGCCAAACATTTGCCCCAAATTTGCTGCCAAACACAACTAACTTTCATGTTTTTATCACTTTGAATGAGTGGGCCAACCTGCTCCATCTATTTAAGTTCATTTTTAAAATGTGCTCTTAATGATATACATCTAGTGCTTGAGCACCTTAGCATCCGTACTCATTTTATGACAAGTAAACTCCTATTTAAAGTTTTTTGTTGAAGCATGTTGTTGAGTGATGTCTGTAGACCTTAGTCCTACAAACCTTTATGTGCTGTGGTGGACTGACACCAGCCAGCAGTTAAGTCTCCACAGAGACACTTGCACAGTCCTTCCAGAGAACAGCAAGAGCTAAAGCATGGTAAACATGTGGGTCGAGATAAAAAGAGTTTAAGAAGTGAAGGAAAGTGGACAAAGAAAGGGGAAAAAAGTCCCCAAACAATTAATGCAAAAGCATTCACTCACCACCTCCCACAGACAGACCAGTGCTCAGCCAGTCTCCTACAATTGCTTCCCCCCTCCATCCCCCTTTTGTTGCTGAGTGTGACGATGTGTTGTATGGGACATCCTGTCTTTGGTCAGTGGAGTCACCTGTCCCAGCCGTGTTCTCTTCCACTGTGACTGGTCTTGATCACCCTCAGGCTACTTGCTGGAGCAGAGGCAAAATGAGAACCAGGGAAGGTCTTGATTTTGTGTGAACACTGATCAGCAGTAGCTAAAATATTGGTGTGCTAGCAACACTGCTTTATCACAAGTACAAAACACAACACTATATGGGCTGCTATGAAGAAAATTAACTTAATCCCAAACAGATTCAATATAGCATCATGACAGGACATGCACAAGGACTGATGAACTCATATATGCATAATGTGTGTGAGTATCAGATTGATTTTTTTGTGTACGTTGGACTAGACAAGAGGGTATTAATGTAAATGTTTGCAGGACTGGGAGTTCTGCTTGCATTTACTCAGGCCTGGCAGCAGTATTAATGTATGTCTAGCATGAAAGATACTTAGGCTTTAATTGTGACCCCTGAGCACATCATTACAAAAAACCTCAATTGCTAGAAATATCACAACTGTAGAGATACAATTAAAAATCTTCTAGCTTTAGCTGCTACTAAAAACACATCAATACAAGAGCTTCAGAAGTAAAAATACCATTGCTTGGAGAGACTGTCAGTGATCGTGAGATATTAATCTTCCCTGACATACTCCCTCAGACAAGCTATAGCAAGTATCATTCTCACTCTTCATACCCAAGGCCCCCCTTTTTTGTGCCTTTGTACATTGAATCCTACCAGCAATATTAAAAAAATAAAAATCATGGCAGAGTGTTTGTAGACCCCAGCCCCTTCAGCCTCAAATCTTCCTTCCACCTCTCTCAAGTCATATTACTGAGAAAGAACAGCACATGCTGTGGTGACAGGACTGGAAGGGAGGTGGGAGCACCAGAGGGCTCTGCATCTTCCAGGAGAGTCCCTGGAGGTGGAGATGTGACAGCCTTGCCCCGAGAATAGGTGAAGACCTGGAGAGACAAACTGGCTGAGGTGTGGGCAGCAGGAAGTGGCTTTCACACTTGAAGCAGATCAGGTGAGTCTGGAGAAATCACCAAGGCAGGAGCTGCCTTTTCAGCCTTCCACAGAGAAGTCTGCTTGGAAGTAGTAGCAGGAGTGAAGGCGGCATTTTGCTGCTGCTGTTTATTGCAGTTTGCAAAGGGCTGACAAGGCTTTAGAAAGGTTTTTCCATTAAAGTGGGCTAGGATGCTGAAGGGGAATGCTGGCTGCTGAGCAGGGATGTGCAGAACAAACTCCTTCATGACAGTGGTGTATGGAAAGCTCCCACAGGCAGAGCATGTGAATGGCTGAGACAATGCAAATGCACCTATCAGTTTATGCACCTATCAATTTCACCATACAGACGACGTCTAAGCTGCAAAAACCAACCAAACAAATGAGCTCCATTAGAAATGGCATTGTATTTCACATGGTTTGTTGGGTTTTACTGGTAGTGTGCCCCAAAATTGGTAGTGGTCATTGTCTTCCCTAACAAGCGTCACACAGCAGACCTAAGCTGTAAAATATTTTTTCTATTCCTAACTTAATTTTTCTTTTAATAAAGCCCTGTGTCTGGCATGAGATATGAGATGCATGACATTTTTTTAGGGCAAGGCTCCAAGTTGATAGAATAAGTCTACAGCCAACAATAAATCCAAAATGATACAATGAATCATTCCATTACAGTGATCTGCCTATGTAACTTGCTGCCTCTGAAGGCTAATGCACAAATGCTTTAAGAAGTTACTTTGGGAGGCAGAGCAACCCAGTAACTTTTGCATCAGAAAACTAATGAGGCTGTAAAACCTCAAGTAAACTTTCAATTTACTTACTTGCCTTTAGTCATTCTTGATATGGGGAAGGGGACGGGGGAGAAGAGACAAGACTCAAAACAACCACAAAAGGAGACTCAGCAGATGATCCTGCTCAGTTTTGGAGTCAGTAATGCCAAAAGCTTTAGGTTTGCTACTGCCATTACAGCTTCCCCAGGCCTTCCCAAAGGAAGATGCTTGGAATAGCTGTTGCTTCAAGTGTCAATTTATATCCACTGCCACACCTCAAAGAACAGAAGTGTTTGTGTCTTTGCTACATGTTATTAAAGAACTGCGAAGGGGCACATACAGTAAGCAGTTGGATCTGAGGACAGACCCACATACAATGAAATAAAAAGAAAACATTTCAGAGATACTAAAGATGAGCCAGAACCAGATAAAGGAGATACCCAAAATGAAGATGGTCTTGATGATGCATTACACCTTCAGATCAAGTCTTTGTGGCACAGACACTTTTTTGAAACACACTTTGTCAACATGGCTAAGAAGTTTCTTCTATTTTTTTTTAATTTTTCATCTTACTAGCTATAGACTTTAAGCTGTTAGTACTCCATGAAGGTACCCTGCCAGGGGAAGACTAATTTTGCTGATAAAGACACCCAGGAAGCTGTCACGAGTATTGCTGTTATAAAGATACAGATTACCTGCATGCCATCACCTCTCTCACCATCCCCACTGCTGCTCTTTCAGAAAAGCTTAGCAAAAATCACCTACCTCAAGTCCTGGAGAGATGATGAGTTGGGTGATAGAACAAATGGCAAACCATTTAAAGTATCTCTTTATTCATTTATATACCTCTTATATAGTGGGCACTGAAGAAAGCATCCCTTCCTCCATTCGAGACTGGGACTGATGTCTTCCAAAGTTTTGCAGCTCTACTGGGCCTGCATTTATGTAACCTTCTTCTGAAAAGGGAGGTTGGATTATGAACACTTAAAATGGCTGTCACTGCTCTTTTCTTTTTCTCCTCTAAAATGCCACCTTCCGGATAACTTTCAGAGTTCTGGAATATCAGCCCTTCATGTTCATATCTTCTTTCTCCTCCTTTCTGATTCCTTAAATTTTCTCTGTTCCTAACTCCTGAATGAATGGTGTGCGTTGGAACGCACTAGTCCAACCCTGCTGCCATGGGCAGGAACACCTTCCACTAGATACAAGTTGCTCAGAATCTCATCCAACATGTCCTCAAATGTTTTCAGGAATGGGCATCTACCACCTTTCTGGGAAACCTGTTCCAGCATTTTTCCATCCTCACTGGAAAAAATTTCTTCCATCTAATCTGAATTGTCCCTCTTCTAGTTTAAAAAGCATCCTATTGTGACCAGCCCTGCTACAAAGTCTGTCACCATCTTTCCTGTAGACTATCCTGAAGCACTGGAAGGCTGCAAGGAGGTCTCCATGGAGCCTTCTCTTCTCCAGAGAGCAACCCCAGCTCTCTCAGCCTTTTCTTATTGGAGAGGTGCTCTGACCATGCTTCATCTGAAGTCCTCATCCGTTTTTTTTCTTTTTGGCGAAATACTGTTTTGCCTAAGCCTGGATTTTTCTACAGTTTGTATGGATTGATAGCTGTAGTATGAGGGTGAGGACACAAAGCTGCTTGCTGTGCTTTCTTTGGCTGGCTCCAGCTTTACGGCATTGAAGTTTGCAGAATGCCTTTTGGAACAACATCAGACAGACTGCAACATAAACTATGTCAGAAGAATGAGGGGAAAAAAGAGTAATATCAGTAAAACAGTAAGAAACACTGCAGAACTCTTTCCTCCTCGTCTCCTTTCACCCCTTGGTCCTGTCCTGCCCCCCACCCCCCAAGGCCTACCTGTGCAAAGTATGTCTGCACAAGTGCAGCAGCTGAAATAATGTCTGATTGACACTGGCAATCTCTGTCCTTGGAAGAGAAATCCATGATTTTTGCTGCATTTCACATTTGGGATCACATTGCCAGCATCACCTACTGTCCAAGGGCTCCTTTGGCACACGTATCTTACTCAGGCTTTTTGAAACACTGGATGTGTCCATGCATATTTCAATGGATAGATCACAGAACACAACTTTTAATGGTCCCATAATTATTACAAAGAAATGTGCTTGGCTGGCATACCTGGCCTGTCAAGCTGGTTGCAGGAATATGATGCTGGAGGTTTGGATTTTGTTTCCTAACACTAGGGTTTTAAAATGAGTAAGAGCACATTCTGCAACAGGCTGAAGTGCTACAAGGTTTAGCCAAGGACCATCATTCTTCTCAGGACTGGGGTTGTATTTCCCAAGTTTTTCAGTACCTCTGTTCAATTTATAGCAATGGCCTGTACCTGCCAGCTACACTTTAAAAGAGATGCTTTCCAGATGCAGAGCAAACCTATCTTTGTGTCTTCAGATCTAAATTTTAGAGTGGTTTTGAACTGGGAGTTGACAAGCTGTGAGTCATTCTGTCCAAGCTGGATCTGTTAGATTTAGAGCTTCTCAAAATGTATCAGGTTGACTGATACATTTATATAGATACTGCACCCATTCCAGACGGCTTAGCAGGATCATTTAAGAGCTGAAATACTGTGCAGCTGGCCACATCCTTGAATTGGGTTTCCCATAAAGCTCTGGAAGTATTGAGCAGTTGGTCTGCCTGCAATGTCTCCTTGAAACTTCTGGGTGAGAAAATGTTCTGTGGTTCCAGCAGATGGCTCAGCAAGCCGTTGCTGACTCATTCCCCCTTTTTGCTGCTTTGTTGCTGCAACAGAGGCAATTCCTAGCATATTCAAACACTGGTCAGTACTTTGTAGAAAAGGGAACCATCCAAACACCCTGGAAGATCAGTACAGCCATTCTCAGGAGCTTTAATGGTGTAAACTTGTCCACTGGCAGTACTGACAACAGCTCTAGTAACACAGCAGTTTCACAATTTTTTTAGTAACTTCCCCACCAGCCATTCTAGTATTGGTATTTCCATCTTTATTCCATGTTCAACAGAAGGAATTACATCCCCCTCATAGCAGTCATACATCCCAAGAACAAGAGCACCATCACCCCTCCATTGCAGCAGCAGGCACAGAGGGAATGGCAGGGAATGCCCAGGGCTGCAGAGGGAGGGTTGCTGTGGCAAGACCAAGTACTACCAGCACACCACCAGCTCTTCTTCAGAGCAGGGCATCTTTCAGGTTCTGCATTTGTGCAAGTGCATTTTTAAGCATACAGTTCACCTCTTTCATACACTGCCACAGCATGTCTTACTCCACTCTGGTGAGCTGCATCCAGCTCCAGGGATCCCAGCAAAGGCTGAGAGAATTTGGTTTGCTCAGCCTGGAGAAGATAAGGCTTCAGGGTGACCTAATTGCAACCCTCCAGTACATGAAGGGAGCCTACAAGAAAGATGGAGATGGACATTTTACAAGTAGTGACAGGACAAGAGGGAATGGATTAAAACTGAGAAAGAGCTGATTTAAATATTAGGAAGAATTTTTCACTTTGAGAGTGGTGAGGCACTGGAACAGGTTGTCCAGAGAAGCTGTGGATGCCCCATCCCTCAAGTGTTCAAGGCCAGTCTGGATGGGGCTCAGAGCAACCTGGTCTAGAGAAAGGTGTCCCAGCCCATGGCAGGGGGGTTGGAAGTAGATGATCATTAAGGTCCCTTCCAACCCAAACCATTCTATGATTCTGCGATTCCGTGACCTCACTATTGGTTGGATCAACACTGGATCATACAATAAACACTCACTGGAGGTAGCTCAATATTTACAAGATTTAATCTAGAAAAGAGGTTTAGTTGGAGGCACTCAGATGCCAAGAGATATTAAATTAAACAAAATTTTATCGTGTATGTAATTATTTATTGAGCTGAGAATCCATACAAGGTAAACAAATGTTTACACTATCATACAGTAAGCATTTCCAGGGCTTAATAAAAATGATTGTCACTCACTGTGCTTCACCAAAAAAAATCATTTTAATGAATAAATAATTTGATGAAATCAAAAAATATTTACAATATAAACAAATGAAAAAGCTTTGGATATATTAATCTGAGCATCCTGTCTTTTGCATTTTCTAACTGCATGTCTATCAAGATTCTCTCTCTGAAATGGTACAAAGTGGATAGAAATTACAACTCAACAAAGTTATCATGATTTGGTACATGTCCTTCTGTTAGTTCAGATAAGCTACATATGATTTGTTTATTATGCATGTGTTAGAATACAAATATAACTAAAATCATATATTATCAAAATGCCAGACAGCATTCTCCACAGAACAGAAATGTACACTAGGCTGTGACAATAACAGAATCACAGGCAACGAAATGTAACAGAAAAAGTACAAATTCCTTCATAAGAATATAATTGTGCTCTCTTATTTACCAGAGGACTATGCTGCTTCACCACATCAATGGCTGAGTACGAATATGGTGTTCAAGGACTGCCACGTGGTTTGGTGTAGGCTCACAGGGGTGCCAAGCAGCAGCTTCAGAGTGGGAATCGGGCAGTGCAAGCGGTTTTATAAACATCTTTTGGGGCTCTTAAAAAGAGCCAATTATACAAAGCAGTAGAAGCATAACACTGAGAAGTCTTCATCTCATTTACACAGACATCATGAAGTGACTTGCTTTGTTTGTGGTAGTGAAAGGAGGAGCTTTGTCTGTGCTGTTTAGACCATCAGCCAGAATTCAAGTATTCTAAAGCCACTTCGTAGCAGAATTTGTATTGATCCTGAAAAATCAAAAGAAAACCACAAAGTCAGTTATTGAAGAAACTTAATTAAAGGGGTCAATATTTCTCTCCTGTTAAAATTATTTACTATCAGCTGTTGTCAGTGGGAACCAGTTTGCAAATCCAATTTATGTTCAGATAAGAAAATCTTTATATTAACCAGACAATAGACACTATACATAGTATCTTATGGTACTGCTCATGTTAGATGAGTATTTAGCTGCTGTAATACACTTGTATGAGAAAAACTGACTGCATGTAAGCAAATTGACTTGCAATCCTTCTGTCATCTGTCAAAATACTGATGTAGCACTTTATGAGAATTGGAGTGATTGAATTCCTCCCTGGAAATGTTTATCTTAAAATAGACCCAGTGTTTAGCACTTCCCAGATTGCAACTTTAATTTTAATGTCATTCCGGCACTTGCTACATTTCAAGGCAAGAGTTACTTACTTACTGTTGGTCCTCTATCTGCAGCCCAGACCCAACCCACAAGGCTGTGCAATAGCATTGTGAGATGGGGCCTGAGCTAAATTAATTGGATTAATTCCAATTAATTTTTAGCAACTGACAGTGATCCAAAAGTTAGGCTCTTAACGGTTCTCCTGTTACCCAGGCTAAGTTTTCAGGTGCCAGCCCTGTGCTTCAAACACAGACCTGCTGGTTTTATTTTTAACTGCTTGGAAACTGAGCAAGTCCCAGGGAAATCCCCTTCCTGAGGGATGCAAACCCACTCTGCATCTTCGGGGACAAAGGGTCATGGCTTGGCCCCTTTCACGTCTTCAGTGGAATGGAGAGGACGGATGCTTTTGACTGACCTTTGTCCACTCTGAAACTTTTAAATGGTGCAGTCACTGATGACTTCCCAGTTTTAAGTGCATACATACCCCTCTCCTGTTTCCATTCTTGCTACTCACAATACTCAAAAGTACTACAAATATTTAAATGAAAAGAAAGCTGAAAGAAACAGTACATGCAGGTTCTCTGATCCTAAGGGCTCTGCTTCTAAAAATTTGATTTGGAAACACCTGCCAGTTATATGACTATTTCTGTTACTGAAATGCCTCTTGTTTATGCACTTTATTCGATTAACAAAAGATAACTAAGCACATACTGCCATTTAGGAACAACAACAGATTTAATGAGCTGACAGCACTCAGCCTTGCCCAACATCACGAGTAGTAAGATCTTCAGATATATTCTCTTTTCACTGAAGCAAACATTTTAAATGATTTAAGTCTTTTGGCCTGTACTTGTGATTTTGGGTCACATTTTAGCTGAGAAGAGAGTCCACTTAACATGCAAAAGACTATATTCTATTAATAAAATCAAAAAGCTATTAGCAAGCATGGACCATTTGGAACTTCTTTTGCTGAGAAATGACACATCATAAGAAAATAAGTCTTAAGTGCACATATAACCTAAGTGATGAGTGAGTTGTATGTGAGGGTTTGAAGTTGTATGTGAAGTTTGAAGGTTCCACAACTGCTTGTGTCTTCTTCAGAAGAGAAGAGAAAAGAATTAAAAAAAAAGAAGAAAGGAAAGAACAGAGTATTATGTAAATTCCTTTTCTGCTTTTATTGCATATATGTTTCTAAATAAATGGAAATTGTTCTGTAACTACATAACAGATCAAAACAAGAGAACAACCACTCATTCATTTCCACTCTTCCATGCTCATTTTATGCTGATTTCCTGATCCAGCAGAATAAATCCACTTTCACTAAACTGAATACCTGTCTTAAAGAGCAGACATATTTAATTTCCCACTGTGTTCACTCACTAGTGTCCTTTGTACATTTTTATTATTCACTTGATGGTGGATATTAAAAGTCTCTTTAGACTATCTAGCTTCGGAGAGGTTATATTTAAATTTATTTTCTAGGACACCTGTGGGCAGGCCCAATAACATTTATCACCAAATGCTTCGGGCATTCCATAATAGATATTTTGCAATATCATGTGTTGCTTTTGTATGATAGCTGAAAAAATTCTTAGATTTCCATACTGTAGGGATGTGGCATTCAGATTTTTACACTTGGAGGAAAACCAAAGGTTTCAGTGAAATTAAGAGATGAATCTCTAAGTATGGGTGGTAAAGACTGCCTTTTATTTAGTCAGAAGAGTGCATGGCATATATTGATAAAGCAGTCTTAAAAGTATTTTTGTGAAATGTCATGATTTTGAGCATTTAATCTTTTAACATAAAATTTTACAAGGTAGATGAATATTACTGTTCTTCTTTTTCCAGTAGAGAAACTGAGGCAAAGACACATTAATAAAAGAAAGGTCATAAAGGATAAAGTCAGTAACAAGATTAGGAAAAGAACTAAAGTGTCCAATTCCCTTTACCATGAAGCAATCTACAAGGAAATTGAAACCTGGCTAATTCAAATATTTGCTCCTACGAGGTGGCAGACCACAACTGAAGAGATGTCATTCTAACTCTGCTCAGTCAGTGCGTTATGTGATAATGGGAAAAATCCTGGTTGTCTCTTGCCTTTATTCCTCTGTCTGCTAAAATAAGGAAAACAATACTGATCTCCTTCACAAGTGTTTTGAAATTTCCTAATAAAAAAAAGCCCTACAAGGCCTTTCTGTGCCTTCCAGACGTTCCCAATACCACTCTCAATTTACTAAAAGGTACTTTTATATCTAAAATAACACATTTAGCTTTTTTGATTAAAAAAATTCTCTGCTGAAAAATGGAGACAACTGCCTGACAAATCTATACCTGGAGAACTGTCACAAATAGGAGTTTATAGAGAGCATTTGCTTTAACTGTACTTCTACACTGGTAATTTTCTTTTTATTTCTATAAAATAAATGAGTAAGAGATCAGTGATTTCTGTGGGCTTAAGATCTAGGAGAATGGAGAACAGCAGGCCTGCCAAATCTCTGTCAAAACTATACTACATGAATGAAGTAGTAGGACGTTTTTCTTAATATCTTGGAAATAAAAATGTATGGTTCTCAGCACGATGGTTCTCCTCCTGAGAATATAAACTAGAGGAAAAGAAGCCAATCAAGCTGCTCCCTCCCAACACTGTGGAAGTTTAATAGTTTCTCACTGATACAAGACTCACAGTTCCACACTGCTGGCTCATGGCCCTTTGGTGCTGCTCGTGAACTCCCTCCTTGCTTTGCACAGCTGACAACATCTGGCCTTTTTTCATGTGCCTGGCCAGAGCTGGGCCTAGGGGAGGGTTTGGGACTTCAGAGGCAGGCTAGGAGAGAGCACTGTGATGGGGGATGTGGTGGGAGCCACTTTCCCACAGGAGAGAGGAGGCACAGCCATCCATGTGGTGGGGAGGTAGATATCCCTCCCTACCTGCCTTCACCTGTGTGTGAAAGCCTCGCTCTTTCTGCCTGTTCTCCAGTGTGTGTCACACTCAGCTCACCTGAGTGTCCTCATCTCACCTCTCCTAAAATTACAAGAGGTTGGACCAGCTCCGTGAGATGTCTCCTGCCTCACCCTGGGCATGCTATAGAAAAGTTGCTGAAATGACCCCAACTTGTTTAACCAGAGCTTGCAAAATTGCCTCAGATTGGGTTAACATCCCTAAAAGTGCCCAGATGCTGCTTCCTCCTGCCTGTGATATTAAATCAAATGCAGCTGCCTCTTAAGCAGCCACCTCTGCAGCAGGATGTCGTAAAAGTGTCTTTTATAGCCCAGGCTTCAGAACAGGGCATCAAGCTACACCCATCTCCAAGTACAAAACTACATACTAGAGTGTAAGAACCTGCTGGTTTAAGCTGTTCTGCAGCTCTCTGGCATAGCAGCTGGCACTTCAGCAGTTCTCCATTTAGGAAAAAAGCTCATAAAACACTCTCTAGGAAAATAATTGCACATGGCCCCTTGTTTCTGAACTTCTTTAATCTTTCTATGAGATAGAGCAACCATAATTAAATGCAATATTCTGGATGTCAAACTGAAATTCATGGCTTTGATAAATATTAGGCGATTAAGCTATTTATAAAATATATAATTTGAAAATCTGGCATTTAATTTTACATAACTATTATTTCTACCATGCAAGGGCTGCTCTCCACTTGGTTCAGCCTGCTAGAAAAGAAAATTAATAAGGATGTTCATCTGAAAGTTTAAAACTCTTAAAAAATTCAAACGAACAGAGACAAAGTCTCCTTGGGAAGAAAGCAGTGTAAAAATACTCTTACAAGTGAAGTGACTTCATTATCCCCTTTGAAAATGACTTGCTTGCTTTGTGAACAACTCCCACTGCAAATCCTGGAAATCTTACTGACTCTTCTGAGAAAAAGAACATTTTCTATTTAATGGTGCAGTTAGAAAGCTCGTACCAGAAGGTCCACCATGTTAGGCTTATTATTCCTCAGTGTCTTCACAGCATGGAATACGTCAACAGCCCTCTGATGTCGAAGCATTTCACAAACAATACTGATTGCACAAAATGTCCCGCTGCGGCCACCTCCATTCCTGCAGGGAAAGTGATAAAATGGCTCAGTTACAATGGACTCTGTGGCACAAGTTTGTACAGCAACGGGGAGGGCTCCAGAAGGCATGAGATCCAGCAGGGAGAAACCACAGAACACTCCTGGCCCCAAAGGCTGCCGAACTCCAGGCAAAACATGATTTTTAATTGGAAGTAGCATGCTGAAAGAGCTCAAAGCTATGATTCAGAAGTCAGCAGGCTGACAGCCTGGAGGGAATTGAATGGCTGTTTTGCACCACCCTTCAGTGAACACTGGAGACAGCACAAAGAGGATGCTAAAATAAGGATGAAGTACTTTTAGTTTCAGTTCAACAGTGCTTTGCATTGTAAACACACATGGCTGCAATGAGCATCAGCTCTGGAAACGCCATAGAGAAAGTGAATCTCTGAGTTCTTTTATTCCAGATTCTAGTGCTTTCCTCCTGGACACAAAGGCATTTTGGAGGAACTGCAAAAGCACCAGAAGTCTCATTTGTGGGAGTCCTGGTGGCTGCCCTTGGTATGGCACTGGGTGGTGCTGCCATGTCCCCCTGGCTGGTGATCTCAGCTCCTGGCAGCAGGAAGAGGGGCTGGCTGCCTGGAAAGGACTGCTTCTAAAGGCAGATGTATTCCCCCTCCACCCACAGTTATCAGAGGATGAGAACCCGAAGCAAATTGCTAACAAAGAAGCCAGGCACAAATGTTCATATACGTGATCAAATACACTATTTAATAATACTTTATCCCTGGTTATTTTTAATCTTCAAGAGAATCTCTTTCTTTCTGTAAACCCCATTATTTCTACTCTTATTCTAATCAGAATCTTTAGGCTGTGCTTCACTGAAAATAATAAACCTTAATAATTACCTGAGTACAGACTAGTTAGGTAGCAGGTCTTTCAAACAAGCTTTGCAAATGGTTGATTTTCAAAGGAAGATACAACGTCGCACATCTGTCACATCCAGGCACTATGAAAAGAATGCTCTCTGCTGCCAAAACAGTGCCTGATATTGTGGGACTGTTTGAGAATTTTAATTAAAATAAAGTCATTTAAAAGGATTATATTAGAGCTTTTTCTTTCTTTACTGCCTGGAAGTGACGCATGTGTGATGTTGTACAACTATTTAATATCATCAGCAACCTCAGAGATAACAGTAATTTGCACTTCAAAAGGGTCTTTTCAGCTAAAGATCTCAAAACATTAATTAATCACACTGCACAATGCTCCTTTGATGAAAGTATTATTATCCCCACACTACAGATGGGGAAACTGAAGAGCAATGACTTGTTCAAGGTCAGTGATAGTGGGAATTATTAATATACTCTTAGATTTTCCTCCATCATTCTGACATGGGGTTCCAACTTCTGAACATGGTTTTCCTGTTAGCAGGTCCCTTCTCTACCATGGCAACATCTTTAAACAGATGTTTAGAGGAAGATGAATACAACTTCAACCGCTGAAGACTCAGCCTCAAAAGATCAGCTGCTTCTGAGGGCAAACAGACATATAAGTATTAAACCGTATCAAAAGAAGGATGGTGGCAGAGTGGATGAGAGTCTGCATCAGTGGAGCACAAAGTCACAGGAGGACAAAAATATATACCATTATTAGAGAAAGGTAAGGCAATTACAGGACCATCGTAACTGGTCTATCACACCACTTTTACTCCTGTGCTTTATGCCTGGAAAATGAATCACCCCTCCAAAACGACTTATTTCTATGGTCCTTATCTGCAGAAATAAAAGGTACATTGTTCTGAAGACACATTTTTGATTTACTGTGAATAAGTATGCAACTTTCCCATTTGCAAGAGTCACTGGACATTTTTATATAAAATAGAGTTAACTCGAACCCATCATCTTTTCATAGGCCTCTAACAAAGGACAGATGGGGAAACTCATGAATCTACATTAAAATGACACAATTCCTCTTGCATTCGAAGCTTTCAAATGAGCAGTTGTATTATTTATTCAGTTCCAGATTAGATAGATGCCTCTTCACCTCGTTACGAATCTTTTAAAGCCTGGCACAAATTCTGTGTCAGTGTTCCCTTATTTCTCTCTCCTGCTTCCAGTACTTACAAGCAGTGTACGACTGTGCGTCCCTCTCCGCCGTTGTATTCCTCCTGCCACTTATCCACCTGACGGATGAGCTTCAAGAAGGAGCGTTTCGAAACCGGAGTGTCCCTGTACATGGGCCATCCCAGGAACTGGAACTGCTGCACCATCCGATAGCCGTCCTGGGGCTGCGGACATCCGGACAAAAGCAGGAAAAGTAACAGCATGGTTTTGGCATGTCATTTAGGTATCTGCATCAGTAAGGGAAGTTGTTCAAGCAGATGATTGCTGACAAACTGCTAGTGTAATTTCAACTGCCCTTGAGGATTTATGAATTTTTAATTTCCAATGAAGTTATCAGAACAAGAGTTTTTAAACAGACTGCTATACAATAGGCTAAAATACAGCAATAGTACATCTGCACGATCAAGTAAATAATTAATTAATATGACAGGAGGAACTTGGTGGGAAAGACAGAGCTGCAACGTAACTTCAGTTATATACTGTTTTCATATATAAGCTTCAGTGTTTTTAAGAACATTTATGTGCGTCTGTCCTTTTTTTACATGAAAGGTCAGAACTTCTCAGGATATTTTGAAGCAGGAAACATTAAAAAAAAACCAAACTGAACCCTCAGATGTTTCTGGGTCATAAAAAATATCTAACTACATTTTATTTTATTGCGTTCTACTGCAGCAGTCAGAACCCCTCTGGTGAAATGTTACTGAACAGTTGCTTTATGGTGATTTAAAATAAAAATGGAGCACCGAACAAGTGATAGTGGCAGAAAACTACAGTCCTTTGAAAAGGGCATAATAAACATGCACATGAAAACTGGTTTTGTAGTCTAGAGTTTGCCACTTCTGTGCAAAGTGAGAGCATTTTAGTGCCACTCCTAAAATGAACAACACACAGAAACATTGACATTATATTTTATTCTCTAGAGTAAGAGTTAATAGAGAGGTTGTAAGATTAACACAATATGGGAATAAACCAAACTGGATGTGGCATTAGATGTGCTCTCCAATTAGTTTTGTGTGCTTTATGTCAAAGTCTGGAATCTACTGATTTCCTGTCCAGTTTCTTTCAGCTGATGGCCCCTCTTCCCAAAGCAGATCAGCCAGACCCAGTGCCTGCTGAAGGTCACATTAATACTGCTGGAGGCTGGTTTTTTTCGTATTGCCACATTTAGTGCAAATGCCAGGACTTCATAGCATTAAAGAGGGAGCTGAAGCTTTACAATTTGCTTCCCTGTTTGGATATTAACATGTTTTTGGTGTCTTTCCCTGTCTGGTGAACTAGCAGGTCCCAGGGAAATTTTTGATTTTTTTCTGAAGGGAGTGCTGCTTATTCCTCACTACAGCTTTTTGGTGGTTGATATGAGTCCATTGCAAAGGCTCCCTGGATGGGAACAGATACCTGGTCTGTGGTGGAATCTTTTTTCCACTCAGCTTGAAAGCCATGCCTTGTTTAGTCTTCTATCAACTTTATTGGAGCATAAGAGCTGGATATGAGAACAACCTGCTTCCCCTTCTGAAGTGATTACATATGTTATGAAGTGTGGTTAGTGGGACAGGATCTTCACTAAGAGGCTGGGATTGCTATTGAAAAACATGACTACTATTGGTGCACAGCTTTCTTCACATAACACACAATACAAATATACAGGATGGCTAATTTCAGACTATTGAAAACAGCACTGATTTCAGCATTTTTTGGCTATCATACCATCTGAACACTGCATTTATTTCATTTGCATTTAACACACTTGAGTAAAAAATATTTTTTACTTATACACAGAAGGGTTTTTTTCCTCCATGACTGTAGTGTGACTCAGTATTGCGCCATTGCTTTCAAATAAATAAGCTGAAAAATGAAGATGGTTCTATGTGAGTCTAGCTTCCATTTTTATGATTTGAGTAGACTCAACTCATCTACTGACACAAAACTGTTTTGCAAATAAGATCCTTACTCTGGCTGCATTATAAATTCGGAATATCCGGCTGATGATGTCTTCTTCTAAGTCAGCTGATACAAACTCCACCTGAATAGGACCGTGCCGGTGGACTCCATTTTCTGGCCAGTACTGAGGACAGAGCTATAGGAGACCATGGACAAAAAAGAACACAGTTAATCACCTTGGATTTCATGCTGCCTCAACAAACTTTTCTGTATTTTAATTTGTCATACATGTACACCTGGAATTCTTACAAAGTATCTTTATAAAATACAGGATGCATCAAGTTTGGTTTCCAGCACTCTGCTTTCATGCCTTTTCATGTACCTAACATGCTGTTTCTTGCTGCTGTACTTTCAGTGTCTGGTGTTTGGAGTAAAACACTTCTGACACTCAGCATTAGGTTCAACAATATATTATGGCGAGACAGGGAGAGGCTGACAAATATTGCCATATCTTGGAGACAGCAGAGGATGAAGACCAAAGGCCTGGGATCTCCAACTGCCCCGAGTAGTTGCTAATAATTCAAACTGCATTAGAACGTGTGATTTACACTAGGAAGAGTACATAAATTCTCAAAACTCAGGACTTAACTTTCACATGTGTTTCACCCATGACCAATGATATTGGCTAATATCAGCATTGCTTTAAACTTTCAATAACTGCTTAATTTCATCTTATTAGTGACACCTGAAAATACTAATTATGCTTTGTTGAGTTCTCAGAAAAAATTACTTCTATGTATCTAAAGATCACAAAGTAAAATTACTATTATCTTGCATGGTTCTAGTGTCTAATAATATAACAATGACTTAATCCAGGAACCAATTACCATCTGTGTTAATACTGTAAAGATTGAATCAGCACTTTGCAAGAAGCTTTTTGAAGCAAGAATCTGCCTGTCCATTATTTTTCATGAAAATCCTAATGATTTTTTTTTTTGCCAGGGATATTTACAGCAGTTTGAGCATGCAGCTTTTGTAAGCATTCACCAAAATTAAATATGAACTCATGAAATTTTGTTTGCTTGCAGAAGCATTGATGTCATATTTGGAACTTTTTATTTCATTCAGTAAAACAGCTGTGGTCTTCATTTTGCTGCATTGTAATTGGTGATCCAGAGCTGAGCTGACAAATCACATTTACTCCAGATGTTGTTTTGCATTTCTTATAATACTTAGTCCTCAACAAATCTGTTTAGAGATGACTACATTTTAGGAGAACATAATCATTTATTACACCAATTAAAAAAGAAAACAGGGTCTGATTTGCAGGAGATCACTTTAACAAGTTAAACCCAGAAATTTTAAGTAGGAAAATATATTTTCATTTTTTTTAACCCTCCCTATGATTTGGTCTGCTGAGACAACTGCTTTCCAAATATTGTCTAAATCTTACACAAATTTTTATTATGAAATATGCTGGTATACAGGATAGCAAAATGCAATGCATACAACTGTTGCAAATGCCAGTGCTCAGATCATTTGACATGTGCACAGTTTAGTACACATCTTTCAAATACATACGAATACAGTTCTAACAGATCTCTGAAAAATGCTTAAATGATAATAAGCAGAGCTGTTTGCTGGGGCTGTTTCAGGAAGCTATGATTTTCAAGTTCTAAAGAGACCAAAAGCATTTAAGTCTGCACATTTTGCATGCAAGTGATGCTAGCGACTCTCTTCAAGTCAGAGTCACTGTGAAGGGTTGAATTTCATTTCCCAATAGAGCATAACAATCCACATAAATGGTAATATCTAAACAGAACTGTAAACACTTCATATATACATAAATAATAATCATAACAGTAATTATTAATAAATCTGAATGTAATGTGTGGTTTTAATAAGCTTTGCCCTCTCTCCACTTCTGTTTGCTCTGAGGGTTTTGAGATTTACTCCTAATGAAAAGATTGTTACTCACATTAAGAGGTAAAAGGTTTAACATACTGCAGAAGCAGGTGCATTAACTGCATATCCCAATAGCTTTTAAATCCTATGAGGCTAATACATGCTTGGAATAGCCATGCCCTGTTGTAAATTCAAAACACAGCCAACAAATTAAAAAACACTCTGTTCAGCAGTCTCTAACAGTCGGTCTCCCTTGAGTCTTTCCTTATTCACTCAGAAAATAATCTTAGATTCATGAATAAAAGTTTTGTCTTTCATTTCTATTTTTCCTCCCTGTAGACAGCACAGGGCTTAGAATCACAAATTCAGTCTTTAAAACAGTGTGTAGAATTCCTACATGTTCCTTTGAAAGACCAAAAGGAAAATCAGTATCTTTTAAAAACAAATTCCATATGCTAAAAAGAACAGGAAAGATTTTTTTATGTATAATGCAATACTGAACAAAGTTAAAAAGATTCTTGATCATTAAATGACCTGCAATCTGCTCTAAAAAATTACAATCACTCTTAACCAATAATTAACAAATATTTACATATTAAGAATCCAGATTACCACCACAATATTCCAGCAGAGGTCTGATGCAGTTTGTTGGAACTAAAGAAAGTATATCTTTGTAAGAACTTGGAATTGTGCAGTTGTGAGCCAGGCTCAGGGACACTTAGTGATTAATCCTCGTGATTAAATTGCCAACCAGTAGGTTCGGTTTTCCAATTTTCCGAACAACATGTACAGCATGTGCAACTCTTTTGTAAGGTAATTACACTCCCTTACACGTTTCGTTGCCCTCTTTTCTCTTCCAAAGGATGCTTGGTCTCCAATCTTTAGTTGCTCTATCCTAGTTTAGTTTCTATCTCCTTGCTAATGATATCATTTTGTGCAACACACAACACAGATTTTCACACTGGGAACACCTATTCCCTGGTAAGGAGACCAAGGTCATTGACCTGTTTCAGGCAGGCTAATGAATAGCTGTTGGCTTCCATTTATGATTTTGGCTATTATAGCATGTTTCAGACTTGAGTCAGAATTCTACAACCTTAATTTTTGGGTTTTAGCAGCCCTTCCCAAAACATGTTCTCTTAGAATAAATTACAGGTAAATGCACTTATGTGTGGGTGCACTAACATTTTGGTGGAGAAGCTGCTGATGGTCTGATTTATTCTTCTTCCGCTATGAGTATCTGCAAGCTACAAATCAATGTTTTAGTGTGTAAGTATTTAATGCTGTTTTTACAAAACTAATTACGTCCTAAAGCTGTTCTGAAATGCTGAGGCACTAGCATTCCTCTTTTGAATGAAGCATTCTTCTGGACTTACTTGTGCAGGATCCACATCATTCAACATAACTACTGAAGTGCAGTGATAATCTAGGACCAGTCTCCAAAAATCTTTGACAGTATTTGGTAAGGGATGCTGCGTAACTATAAAAGCTGACGGTTGCTTGTAGCTCTGCAAAGAAGTAACAAGATGATAAGAATGGCAAGAGAGAAAAATACATTTAGCAGAATGTCAGTCATAGCCCCGAAACTTCAGAACTGAAAGCATTATTTCTATTTTCTGTATAATTAATATATTGTTTTCAGCTCTTTCCTGAGATCTTATATACTTCAAAGTTAATAAACTGTATTTGGGCAGGATATAACTTCTGCAGATGTTATATTTCTAAAATTTATTTCATGCCACAGGCATAGAGTAAAATCATCAGAGGTTTTTGCTTCTAGTGTAACTCCTACAAGATTTTGAGCAACGGGTTTGTTTTGAGCTGTTAATGGACAGATTAATCTTGGCTGTTTGGATTTAGCTCTAAATTTGAATGATGCCTGAAAAGCAAATATCTAGTTATTCTTCAGAAATATTGTTGAAATTCTGGTCTATCTGACAGCAGCGAAGATACCCAGGGGATAAATTTCAGCGCTCTTTGTTTCTTTTAGTACCAGAGTATGTCATTGACTGAGCTGTTTGCTGGAACTTTTCCATTGTAGATCTCAAACCAGCATTTTCACTTACATCCTTCTGAGTGTTGAAAGCTACCGTGGCCATATTGGGACAATTGTTGGAAGGGGGTGCCATTGCCTTCATTAAGGAGGGTGGGCAAGTCTCTGCATGCCTTGAACTGCAGCATTTGCACCACGACAGAGATCCAAACAGATCAGCTACTGCAGGCAAATGGTGAGATTCCTGGGGCTGTCCTGTGCAGGGCCAGGATTTGGACTTTGACTCAGCAGGTGCCAAGAGGATGGTGCCAGACTCTTTTTGGTGGTGCCCAGTGAAAGGACAAGGAGCAATGGCCATAAGCTAAAACACAAGAAGTTCCAACCTCAAGGTGAGAAGAATTTCTTTACACTGAGGGTGGCAGAGCACTGGAACAGGCTCCCTAGGGAGGTTGTGGAGTCTCCCTCTCTGGAGACATTCAAAACCCACCTGGACATGTTCCTGTGGCACCTGCTCAGGGTGACCCTGCTTGGCAGGAGGGGTCGGACCACACGATCTCCAGAGGTCTTTTCCAACCTTTGCAATTATGGGATTTGGTGATCCTTGTGGGTCCCTTCCAACTCAGGATATACTATGATTCTATCATTGCTCTTTCACAGACAGTCACTGGGGAGACCACAGAAAATGATTGCACTGCATCTTGGGTACAGATGCTGCCATGCAAAACTTTAGTTCTTTGTTTCAGCACATGGCAACCAGCACGTAATGATGCTGCTGCCTACATTAGGCAGCTGCTTTCTATCCTACTGGTTCTGCCTTGCTGGAAGCTTCATGCAGATGAGAGATACTCAAAGGGGTCTCCATTAATCACTCAGTTAGAAGCCTAAGATTGTTTGGAAAAACTATTCTCAAACTCATTCTGATACTGAATAACGAAAACTACGCTTGTTACCCCTTTTTCTTGAAGTGAGCTCTGAAAGGCTTACATGAAGTGATTCAACAACACCTCAACGGATTCAAGTGGAGAGGGGGAAACAATCAATTTTGCTTGCTGGAGATTGAGTGTTTAGAGAGATGGACAAATGTCTGCTCTTGCCCATCAGTGCAGGGATGCTGCAGAAGCACACTTCAGGTGGAAAGCAACCCAAATCACCTCCTCCCTTGGAGCCTTTTGCCCAGATTCAGGTCTGTATGTAGCCCATTGTTTCAACAGTGAAGAAGAGATGCATCTTCAAAGTATTAAGGCCCTGCTCTTTCTGAGCATTATTTAATTCACAGAACAAAACAGTACGGAAGTCTCCCGGAAAGAAGACAATGTAATGGCACAGTTGCAATCCGCAGATTAAGGCAGCTCTGTTCTAATATGAAATGTCATTGACCTCCTGTGAGGAGCTAGACAAGTCACTTAAACTTCGGTTCTCAGTTGCTCTACATAGATAAACACAAAGATACATTTTCCTACATTTTCACAGGAGTGTTTTGAACTTCAGCTTATTTTAGGAAAAGGCTTTGAGAACTTGGAAGGATAGAAATGAAAAAACTGCAATAAACTGTTATTACTCTAGCTTCACTTTTTAAAAAGGCCATTTACAATGTGTTCCTTCCTTACTAAGCTCTGTTTTCTTGTTGTTTATGCGTTTGACAATTGTAATGACTATAGCTATAAATCGTCAAAAATAGGCTATAAATATCTACAGACTGTAAAGGCAGTTTAAGTGTCTTTTTTCTGTTACTCTATTACAAGGATTAGAACTGCCATAGATGCATTTGGAAAAAAATTCCACACACACATGAAGAACAATTCATTCAAACAGAAATAAATGGGAAGGCTGAAGTAATGGCTTGTGTACTATCTTGTGTTGACAGACAATTTTTTTTTTGTTAATTACTGTTTAAATTATAAACAAAGGGAACTGAAATACTGCTGCAAGCCTTATTATTCTATTTAACTGCCTCTATTTCTTAATAGGTAACTCTTGTTTTCCTAGGCCATATGGTTAAAAATTCAAGCGCCAGGGAGAAATCCAGACAGATTTAATTTCTCAAAACTCCCTGAATTGCTCTCTGAGCATGGCTTTGGAACCTTGGTTGTGACATAACATATGTGTGATCCTAAATGTACTTGGGAGTTTAAAGATTTTGTGCCATGCTTCTGGGAAACAAAACAAGCTAGAAGGTTTTCCTTCTTACGCTGACTCCATTTTCTAGCACAGCTCAGTTTGGAGGGCTGCTTATTGCCTTTTTATTATTAATGATGTGGTGGAGACTTACATCCATCAGTGCAGCATTGATGTAGTTACTGCTTTCCCCATCTATCGTGATGAGGAAAGGCAGGCATCTGTCTGGAGGCAGCACATCCATACAGCGATTCTTTTCATGGTTTCGCGGCAAAAGCGCGATGCTGCAGTCTTCAACGCGCAGCGTCGGAGTCACCATATTTAAAGTCTTTCAAAGAGAGTAAACAATGCAACGGAAAAATTAACACAGCAGTGAAAGCAACCCAAAATATTTAAGAATAGATCAGCTCAGCATTCAGTTTCAGTGGGAATCAATATGCAGAGAAATGAAAACACATCACAGTCAGCAGGGTTTGGAAGCAGAGGAATCCTGGAAGCATACGATTATGAAAAATAACCTAAAAGACAGCTGCGGATTAGCCTGCCTTCTGGAGAAAGGAACGTGGAAGGATCGACATACTTCCCTCGAGTAAAAAGAATATTTTACTACTACTCCACTGCATTATTTTATGATTCATCATAACTCAGTAGAGATGAGTGACATGTTATTTTTCCCTTTTTTTGCAGTCTGTCCCTCCTAGACCTGTTACAAAATTCATATGGCTATAAAAACTTTAACAGAAGTCTTTACTATAGCTGAACTCTACAGCTTCTAGGCAATGTAAGCCACTACTTACCCTGAATTCCTCTTTGATCTGGCTTGAGTTTGTTTGAGGATCTAGTTTATTCATTTCATAGTAAGCAGACCTAACTTGAGAAGCTGGAATAGATGTGTCCCCGCAAAGACAGGCTTCCAGGATAGCATCATGGATGAATACATACTGTTCCTGGTAAAGCAATTAAAATAGATAGTTACTGACATGGAGTGCATAGACCATTAGTATTTTGGTAAATAAAACATAACAACTAATATGGTTGCTACTTCTCTCTTCAGTTTACCAGCACTGAAGCAAGACCAGAAGCAACAACCACAGTTTAAAAAACTTTATCCCACTCATTCAGAAATGAATTTATAAAGATTGGCTTAAACCAACTACAAGTAGTTAGAGAAGTGCAGTAACACTCCGTAACAAAACTCAGAATGTTTCTGGTTTCCTCATTTCTCTGGGCAGTTCTGTAAGTGCTATCATGAAACTAAGCCTCAACAAGATGTGCTCGAGAATGAATCCTTCCCAGAGAGGAAACATTCCTGATTTCCTTATTTTTTAAGAAACATTGTGAACCTTCACAATGCTTCAGTGAAGCATAACTGTGCGCTTGTTTGGGCAGGGGTTCTTCAGGTTTGTGCGGAGATTATTTTCTGCATGTGACTGAGTAAACTACTTTCTGGGGGGTGCCTACTACAAAGCTTTATCTTTATGGGCTAGAGGAGTATTTTTTCTTGCAAAGCAGTATTCCAGTAGATGAGCAATACCTCGGTCTGCACCATGTTAACTCTCCGGGATCGAAGCTCTCTCACGCAATTGTAAATGTCTACAACGCCTTCCCGTTCTGCCATATCTAGCATGATGTCAATGACAATGAAGCATCCAGTTCTGCCAGCACCAGCACTGAAGTAGGAGAAGAGCACAGTTAACGTGCAGCAGTGTATTGGAAATGTAAAAGGTGTAAGAGGGTTCATCTCACAAGTACTTGATCAATTGGATGATTACTGAAATTGAGCCGGGCATTTGCAGGACATCAGACTCAATTTTTTTTACCCTCATTTATATGTTGTATATATATTTGTTATATATATAATATATGTATTCTTGTTTACAGTTATTTTTTTGAGTAGAGCTCCAGTGGCTTCAGCAGCCTGTGTGAGGAATACACAGTAAAGGAGAAGCAAAAGTGGGTCTCAAGTTTAATGCAAACCACAACAGAGAGATTTCTGTTTTACCTACCTGCAGTGAACAACCAGAGGCCCAGCATTTGGTGGACTTTTGGATTTGACCTGCCGTACAAATCCCAGCAGGCCCGTGGCATGGTACGGGACACCATGGTCTGGCCAGCCCGTGAAGTGGAACTGACGTATTTCCCGAATCTCATGAGCACCTCTCTGTTGAAAAGACAAGGGCTGAAATCTTCAAAAGCCCGAGCCTTGCTGAAAAGCACCCCCTACCAACACAATCTGTACAGACTGCTGGAGAGCTTCCTCATAGCAGGAGAGCAAGTTCAAAGGTTAGGTATTAACTGGTTTCAAAGCCTTCCAACAAAATTAAGTAGTAAGCACTAGACTGGTCAGAAACTTTTAGCAACAAGAGAAATGCTCATCTCTATATTTAAGTACTAGGCTGCTTTGCAAACTGTGGCCTTAGGATGCATGCCACGATCACAGAGCAGGTCAGCAGCAAGGCTGAGCACAGAGCACAGATGACTTTTTTTTTCCCACACACCTCCACAGGGGTTTTGCTGCTGACTTCAGGGAGCTACAGCTTCAGCATAATTTTCCTTATCATTTGTCTCCTTCATTGGTCTGAAAGAAAAAGCTGAATAATAGGAAACCTTTTTGCACCTTCAATCATAGGGGCTGTGTTTGTAGCCCTCCACATGCTCACCCTTCAGGTGATTTGCCAGAATCTACAAGGACATGGATATGGTGAGACAGGTATGAATGAGAAGCTGATTGTGTAAGCAATTTCCCATGTGACTTTGGGGAGCAGTCTGGATATTAGAAGTGTGTATGCTAAGTTTTATTTTCTTACTGCTTGTATTTTCCCTTCCCCCTCTAAAAATGTAGCTGCCAGTATTTTATTCTCATTAGAAATCCACATACTGGAGGCCATCATGCATAGTTCATAAGCAAACAGCAAAATTATGGCATATCATGTCTAGGCTGGACTAAATGTCAACAATATTAGTAACTGGTAGTTTACAGCTTTTCTTCTTGAAGATGTGTTTCTGTCTTGAGCTGGTTTGCATATAAAAGGTTTTATTCTCTTTGAATAATAAGTAATATAGGCTTCCTGATTTACTGCTATTATGCATTAGTCTGGGATTTTCAGTGCTGGAGAAATTTTGGACATGCCAGTGCTACAGGACTAGAGAGGACTTAGTGTATGTTGGAGTCTTTGATGCTCTGACAGCTCAGGCTGGGGGTCTGTGGAGACAGGGCATCTGCTGAGAGGAATATCTCATCTCCCCTGGAAATTGACCCAAAAAGGCAGGCAAGGGAGAGGATTAAGAGCATATGAGGCAGTGGTGTGGACTGAGGAGATCACACCCTTGAAATAGAAATGACCTTATATCCTAAAAACCAATTTTAAAACATATTGAAATCTAGGAATAGACAAAACAATTTGCATTTTAAGACAGTCTAGCAAACACATTCAAATACAATTTGGTTCCTGCTCTCTGGGGATTTTAGAGTGTGTTAGTTAACGCATCTCTGCTACTGTAAGCAAGGCCTTCAACTCTGTAAATAGCTCTACTTAGGTGAAGGTAGTGTCTCAAACACTTTTATATTGCTTGTAATAACTGCCCATGACCCCCAAAGAAACAAAGATCCCATAGAAAAAAGCAATGCCATGACTACACAAGCTGAGGACTGAAGTGAGTATTCCATACAAATTCTTCATGCTGTATACAGCTGAGATTTTCAAACAATTTACAGAAAACAAACTGCCCCTCCAAAGCAATATGCCTGGCTGCTACACAGATCAGGTTATGTCCTGTAGGTCCTCTGCCTTAGTTGTGAAAAGGCTGTCTGTCAGGATGACTGCATTTTTGTCTGTCATTGTTAACAGCTACTTAGGAAAGGTTTTGCATATAGGATACATTTATAATGAGTTTTCTTATTATATCTACAAAGGAATGATTTTTATATCTAGCATTCCTGCTGGTTTCTAAACCCAAAATAGCACACAACTGCATGAATCATAAAAGCATATGCTCAGCTGGGAAAGACTATACAGCTGAAACAAACAGAAAATGGTGTACACTGCTAAACCCTAGGATGTTAAATAATTCTACAAAACCTTATGCTGCTGCTGTATGTTACTATTCATGTATGACTTATTCATCTGGGTTAACTGTTGTGCTGTAAAGAAACTGCTCCAAAGGAACTGCTTATTCACACAATGGAAAGCATATCTAGGAAACAGTCTTCAAAATCAGACTGCACTTTTGGGTTCAATTTTCTCAGCATTATCCCTGTACTACTCAATATCCATTAAAAAAACAAAAACTGAAGTAAGTGATCAATTTATCTTCAAGCAAATCAACTTCTAAATTGTACTTTATGAGCAGGTATGAGATGTTCATCAACAAACAGAAAGGACGGTCAGAATCAGACTAGAGGTCTTGGAGAATTTGATTCCTCTGATTTTCGGAACATCTGTGAGGTAGCTGCAGGCTGCAATTAGATCTTCCTTACCCCCCCTCCTCATGTCTACCACAATGGACAAGGCCAGTTCTCTTAACTCCACCCCTGCAGTTCATATGTGCTACATCTTTAATCATTCTGGATTTCAGATGCTGTCCCCAGAAGTCAACCTGTACTGACACAGGGGGTTAGGCCACCTAAGGCACAGAACTCTGCAATTTTTTCTGTTGAATTACAGAAGTTCCTGTTAGTGAAATCTGCAAGTCCTTTGGAACAGGGGGCTCCAGTGTTAAGTGTTACAATACCGCCTTTCAATTAGTATTGCATGTTTGGTTAGGGTGCTCTCTGTCTCATCATGCACCTTAACTTAGGGAAGGTGAAAAGTATCAATCTCAGTACGTCAAAAATATAAACTTGAGAGAATTATGGTGAAAGAGACGTACAGACTTGATGTTCCAGTACCACTGGAAGAGTTTAAAAATATGGAAAATAGAGTAAAAACAAATGTACTTTACTCAAACTACAGTGACACTGCTTTTAGAGGCTTACTGAAAAACTACCAACTATTAAAAAGCAGTGTGTAAATGAAATCTTTTCAGATGGAGATTTTTAAAAAGAAATAAAATGTTTAGTGCCTTTTATCTCTATCTGTTCTAATGCACTTATTCAAGACAGTTTGGTTATGTTCAACTGTAAAATCCTCTAGGTCTTTTCTTCAGTCCCAGTTAAGAAGCGAAAAGCTAACATCAAAGCATGAGCTTAAAATTTGCAGAATAGAAATCAACCAGTGCTTCATCTACTTCAAAGTGTAGCCAATGTTTCTCATCTGTTTATTAAAAATACCTAAATGCAAGGAAACAACAGGCTTGAGTGAATTCAGTATACAATATGTATAGTGGTAAACATGATACATTATTTCAATTCATTCAAACCACGTAATTCTATTAACATTACCCTCAGGTTGCTGTATTGATGCATATTTAAGTATTAGATTGAAAAATAAACCAGGAAAAAACCCTAATTCCTTTGTTACTCTGGACGTGTATACAGAGACCCTGTGGGGTAATCTTTTTGGCAGTTTCAGGTACCTGGGTGCAGGATTCTTTGATGCTAAATATTATGTTCTTCAAAGCCATAAACGAATACTATTTCACCATTAGAGAGAACCAATAAATCACGGGTACTGCAACTAAATCAAAAGCAGCTTTCTAAGCTAATTAGTTGGAAATCTACTCATGGTGATGGAGCATTACTTCAGTGTGCCATTAGGAATATCTAGTCTTAAAAAGGAGACCCTTTCCTTGGTGTTCTGCAACTCAAATGGGTCCTGATATATACAATTAAAACATCTGGGTCCTTTAATGAATTCTGACTGAAACGGCTGAGTCTACACAAAATGCATGGTACACTTCACCACTGACCGACCCTGCTTGTTCTCACTTTCAGTGAGTAACTTATTTGGTATTTGTATGTTTTCCATATATTGCAGCTGGGGAGCTGCAAGTTCTACAAGCTACAAAGCATCAAACAAATGCGCGGCATTATTCTAACAAACAGTAATACAACACACTGATTGGAACTCTCCATGTAAGGATGGACTCCATGTGAAAAGGGAAATTGCCTTGAGAAGAACAGTCATTTGTTACAACTCTGTCTCTGCAGACCAGGCACACCCCGGCCCAACAGACAACTGTATTCTCTACCACAGACTTCTGAATAATGTTGCATGCAGCCTCTGGTACAGACAGAAAATGACTGTGGGGAAACGTTAAGATGGGAAAGCAGCACAAATGTGTTTTTCAATTGACTGCTGGGAGGGAGGCTTTGATTTCTCCTAGGCAAGGAACATCACTTTTTCTAACTCAGGCAGGGGCCAACAGTGATGAAAACCACAGAATAGTTGCTGCATTTGAAGAAGAAAACCACAGATTACCATAAGAGGGCGGTAGTCGTTTACCCAAAAATACCTACAAACCCAGGATGTCAGTCAGAAGATTTAACTTTCCCTTGTTGAATCTGTATGTAAGTTACTTTGGCAGATACCACTGTATTTAAGAAAACTCAATTTGGAAACTTACCTTTTCTACAGCAAATGTTCGAATCACATATTCAGCAAGCAGCTCTGTTTCTATTAGGGTAACTTTAATGTCTTTATATATCTCTGTGTCATCTGGCCAGTATTTGCAGCATTTGACCTTTAAAAGATACAAAAGAAATTAAGGTTCATTTACTTTAGAAGGTTCATACAGAATCTATTTTGCATTCTGTGCAATGATTTCTGATTTAAAGTGCAATCATGCATGAAACTGTCACATTTTCTGCATGTGTAAATGCTTAATGTTTGAGGGACATTGCCTCTTCTCTTTTTAAGACAGACTTGCACGTGAGCTTTGTGTTGTGCTTAGTGAATTAAGGCAAATTTGTTTGGGGCACAAAGGATATCTATGCCCTGCACAGTTCAGTTATGGTAACTGCTTATTTCCTGTGCTTTCCAAAGCAGTGTGCCCAGAGGGACAAACACCACCAGAAGGTTTTTCCTCAACCTCTACTTGTTGATTTGTCTCAAAAACATCATTCTACTTCCTGAAAGAAAAGTGTTTTGCAGACAGGAAGGCAACCTCATCACAGTTCACAGCTTCCTCACGAGGGCAAGAAGAGGGGCAGCCACTGATCTCTTCTCTGTGATGACCAGTGACAGGACCAAGGGAATGGCCTGAATCTGTGTCAGGAGAGGTTTGGGCTGGGTATCAGGAAAAGGTTCTTCTTCCAGAGGATGGCTTCGCACTGGGACAGGCTCCTCAGGGAAATGGTCACAGCACTAAGCCTGACAGAGTTGAAGTGTTTGGACAATGCTTTCAGGCAGACGGTGTGACTCTTCAGGATGGTGCTGTGCAGGGCCAGGAGCTGGAGTTTGATGATCCTTGTGGATTCCTTCTAACTCAAGACATTTATTGTATGATTCTCTATTTTTAGAAAAGCACCTGTTTTCTCAGATTAACTTTCCAAAGGAACTGATGAGAGGTCAAATAGCAAAACTCAATGCTTGAAGTCAAGATCTGAGGTTTATGCCCAGGCTTTAACTATTGTAACTCTACATAGCTTAACTACCAATTCACTGGATAACTCCAGACATTATGGGTAGGATTCCTCTCACTTAGCTCAACCTAAACTACTATTTTTTTAAAAGTGGGTAGTTTGAGGACTGTATATGATGATGTAGATAGCTGACAGACTTAAGAATTTTCTCCTCCTTCCCATTTGTGTGGACAAAGTGGTGGGCTGGGAAGCTACCACATTACTTACACCTCTCTCTTACTCTGCTTTATCATGGTAATAGCTATGCTATCACCACTGCATCTGGCCATCATCCAGTAGTGCAGTACGTGCTAGGAGTGGCATCTGTTATACATCTGCTGCATGGAACAGTTTCTCTCTTTCTCCCACCAAAGGGAAAATTTAAAATTGATCTTTTAATACATGTAAATCTAGTTTACCTTAAAATGCGCTTAAATGAGTCGGGTAAAAAACTCAACCACTTTAAATATTCAGTGGAAAACTGATAGAAAAAAACCTGAACTTCACAACTGAGGGTATTTCTCAAACCTATTTTCACGCAAAAATATTTGGATTACTACCATGTTTAATCCCGAGCAAAAGGTAAAACAGATGAACGTGTGTATAAGCATATGAAAACTATAACGCAGGATTCAAATGATTTATTCATATAAGCTCCAGGTTTGGTATAGAAAGGATTATGCAGAGAGTCAAACCCTGTCCTGTCAAGAAGAAGAAAATACATTTTCTTAAGCATTTGTTTCCAGAATGTAGCAGATAATTGTGTACAATCCTTTACTGTCTGGATAGATGGGAGGTCTTGCCACATCACAGTAGTGACATCGGCTGATAAAATAAAAAGTTTGTTCAGGCAGGGTCAGTAGTTCTGGCCCTTTTTCTGACTCATTAGCAGGATAAAATTTACATCTGAATAGAACTGAGTTGAAGGGCTGGCAAAACACAGCCCCACATCAGGATCCTCTTCAGAGAAAAAGAGTAGCCTGGTCAGAAGCCCTGGCTCCCAGCCACAAAATTATACAAGCATCCTAACAGCTTGTTCCTGCTTACGCAGTGGATGGAAAGCTCCTAGAGCAGAGCTAAAGTTCAGGTAGCTTTATAAGCAGGTTTTTATTTATTCTTCTGTGTTTGTCTTCAGACCTAGTAACAGCATTAGTATTGGCTAAAAAAATTCTTTATAGTCTTCATATTTCATTTGGTATTAAGGGTGGTTTCAGGATGACTGGCAACACCAGAGTTCCCTTCCATGGTGAGAGGCTTGGAGCTGGGACTCTGGACAGTGCTCGGCACTCCTGTGACAGGGCAAGGGTAGCAAGACTGCTCCCCCCACCATGCTCAAGAGCCAGAAAGCTGACAGGGTGCCAGAGAGGAGGAAAAGGATTCTACCAGCCAAGAACCAAGCTGAGGGCCATTCCCAGGATCCCTAACAACAGGATCTCTGACAAATGCATATTCATCTCTAAAATGTATCTATCCACTGTAAGCAATGAACAAACATTTCAAAAGCATTAAACATTGCTGCAAGCTGTTTAGTAGTTACTGCTGCTATCTATTGTTGCATCTACTTGATATTTATTCAGATCTTATTTTGTTCAGATATATTTCCAAAAATCCGCTCACAGAAGCTAAGTGAAAAACATTGGACGCTCATTGTTTTGTCTGCGTTGTTAAAATAATTCAGAAAATTCACATTGTTCAAATCCCTCAGGCCAGCAAACTGACCCTTTTATAGTCATTGCCAGAAGCTCTCTGAAACAGGGTTTTCCCACCTATGGCTAAGATGACTTCTTGACTCTTCATGAAGAGTAAGACAATTCACACTGCCTCTGGGCTGGAGCAATACACTGACAACCCCTTCTCGGGAGCTGATTCCCTTTTCCTGCCTGTTCTCATATCCATTCCATAGGTGGAACCTGAACCATATGGAGAGGGCCAATGCACGTAGGAAGGGAGCAGCTGCAGCCGTGATCCCAGGCACAGCACTGGTAATCAGCATGTCTCTTTGTTGCTAACTTTAGCCTTGTTTCTTTCTGATGGGCACCTGCCATCCTTAGAATGGCTCTAGTTTAGCAAAATAAACAATCAGGGTTGCGGGGGGAAAGCAACCTTGGCTGAATTAAATTGCTCTTTCCTTGAAGGAAAACATGCCTGTTTCTAACTTGGTAAGTCCAGACTGTCTGGATTATGGCTAAGGACCAGGGACAATTCGGAAAGACCAATTTAGAAGAGCACAGTCCCCATGTTCTTATGCCTCAACTGCTGGATTTGATTCCACTCTTTTTTAAACCTTATTTAAGATGATACAGTAGAATAATTGGGGAAGCATTGGGAGATGTTGCACAGAAGTTATAGCCTTTTGTGCCCCATGCAGCTTGGGTCTGCCGGGGATTTCTTACTCTGCTGCACAGGGGATTTTGGGCACGGAGCAGATTGGAGCTGAGCAGAAGGATCCATGACAACACAATTTCCTGAAAACTCTCCCAAGTGGAATAGGGGCTGTAAAAGCCACGGGAACTGTGCCAGAATTCAGTCAGAGCTACAGAGCAACTGATGATTCACTCTCTAGCAGAGGAAAAAAGACCCAAACCCAACTTTATTTTAATTCAGGCTTTTCTCCTACTTTTGGCTCTTGTTCTGCAACGCTCTGCACTTGCTGAGCTCTGGACCTGAGAACTCCATGGACTTCTGGTGAACCAAAAGTCAAGTAAATGCTTAAATTTCCATCTCCCATCTCCTCTAGGACCACCCAAATAAATGCAAAGGTGTCTTAAAGATAGAAGTAGGTTAACTAGTTGTCCTGGGTTGGCTATATGATGCTTGTATCCCCAGTTGTGTAAATCAAAATCACATCTATAAATGCTTACTGGATCAGGGCCTTTATTTGTACAAGAAAAGACAATTGCAACAAAATAGAATATGGTTTTGCTCATTAAATATGAGAAATACTGCTAGGAGCATATGTTCATTTTTTCTTTTTAGCACAGCTTTAGCTACCAAAACTTGACGAATCTCTTTTCCATTTTATAAACATTTGGTACGTGTTTTACAAAAAAGCCTTACTAACACAAGGTTTAACTAAATAATTGATACGTGATTCCAGAACTGAATATTAAATGCACCAGATCTCTTTTTTCCACACAGTTGCTACCATAACAGTAAGTATCGTCCAGAAAGCAGAAAACATAGTTTTGAAATCTCATCTGAGCAGAATTATAATTGAGAGTTTGTTCACATACACCCACATTTATATCCTACCAACATGCCAAAAAATACAGATGTTCATCACAAGATGAGATAAAAGGATGATTGCCAGAGACATAATGAAAATGCTCTGGTTTAATCTATTCATCCCAAGGTACACTGTCCAATTGTTTCAAACATGTTTATTTTACTAATAATTTTAGAAATTTGGTGAAGAGAATTATCTACTTCCACCCTCTAGCTCCATCCCCCAGTAAAATAGTCTAACGTGTGAAACTTAGAATTAAAAATGAAGGTGGAAAGTTGTTGTTGCTAGTTCTAAATATAACAAATAATGTAGGCTGTGGATGGCTAATGAACACAAATCGTGACTTCTGAAGCTGTATATTTAACCATTTGGCAATGTGACACGTGTAGCTAAAGGCAGTAGGAAAGTCAGGACAGTAATTCATTTACCTAGGATATTGGAATAGGAGTAGTATTACAGACTTAATATGTGAGCTGGCTGTGAAATACACTTTGCAGTCCATATAGAACAGTTTAAATAACACTGATTATTCAAAGTTTCCAATTTCCTTTGATTCTGAAATATTCTTAGCAAAAGGGTGATATAACTGACTATGCCCTGCATGGATTGTCATTAGTGAAGAGCAGTATTATATATTCTAATTTAAAATTAATCCTGAACTAAGTAATGACGGTAAGTCAGACATAAATTTTGAAGTGAAACCCCTTGGCTATAAAATGAAACAGCCAACCATGCTCACTGGTAAAATTTTTAACAGATTTTACAGATGTAGCTTGGATAACAGATACTTTTATTTGGCTGACTTGAACTAAAAGAACATCCAATAATTGAAAGCATTTTTATTTAAATACTTTTCAAACAAAAAATGTATTACGATATATGAACATTTTATATGTTATAAAACAACCTTTGACAGGAGATAAAACCCAGTCTTCCTTTTTTTCATTTTCTTTTGTTTGCTTTTGAGCAAGTCTGTTATTAGTTTTATACCTCATTCTACACTTTTCTAAAAGAGGTGTGGAAGACTATTGAGAAATACAATATTTGAGATACTGTTTGGCACCCTCAAATGAATGGGTCTCTGTGAAGTCAGCCAGAAGTCTTTATGTTGTTCACAGCTGCCAGAGTGGGGAGAGATGTCTCCATGAATTTTACTAGCTCAGTCTAACTTCTTCCAGGGGTGACTCAGAGCTGACATAGTTTTTCACCTTCTGCTGCCCTAAGCTGCCCCAACAGTGCAGCCCTAAGTTGCCTGGTGGGTGCACTCTCATTCAGCTTCTGCCCAGAAGAGCTGGCTTTCTGGACACGTCTGGCAGCAGCCATAAACAAATGCTTTCCGCCTGACAAAGTGAGTGTGACCCTTTGTTCTTAAGACTCAGGTGTTCTGTTAGCATGCCATCAACCTGGCAGAGTGGGTTAGATGAAATTAAGATGACAGGCTGAACCCATGGTGTGGCATTCCTTTGACCATAAAGAAGATTTGGTCTAGAAGAGTCGCTTTAGGGTACGGCAACCCAAGATAAAGCTGTTCCAGTGTTCCTGCCTCCACTGTTGATACCAACAGAGGAATATGGATTGTCTCTGTTTCATTGCTTATGTTTAGGCAATTTGGTGCACCTCAGTACAGCTCTGGAAGAAGAAAAGCTGAACACAGAACACATGAGAAGGGTGGTCCCATGCCAAGATAAAGGATGGTTAGCTAGAGCTCCTCAAAGCCTGTCTTAATTCCGAACACAACTGTGAAATCATGGGAATATTTCTCAGATCCTGTGCTCCAAGGACCTGATGTGCCTGCATCGAGCAGCACAGCCTGTACTCTGAACCATGCTTCCATTCCAAAATCACAATCATGCCACTAGCTGGGTACTACTTTGTGGATTGCCTTCTGGCTCTAAAACCTGAGCATCTGATGTTAGCTTAGACAGCTCTACGTGTTACTCAACTGGTTAAAGTAAAACTGTGTCAGTGCCTCCAGATACTTCTCCCTTCACAGAGAGACTGAGAGATCATTTCAAGAGACTGCTGAGGTGAGAAGACTTGCAGTTACAAAGCGATTTTGCTAGCCCTGACATTTCAAGTAAGAGCCTGAAGCCCTCCCTCTTAGCAAACTGCACCTAAAGTTGCATCCTACACCTTGGTGGCATTTCAGTTAGTCCAACAAAGGGGTCAGTGCATTTGTGTATCCTTAAACCTCTTTTGTTCGTTTCTCAAAGTGAATTACCTCAATTGGATTAGTAAGCATTAAGATATTAATCTGTGTTGATTAACATTCTTTGAAACATAGCTTTTATTGGAGGTGAGAATACAACAAAACACTGAGAGCTGAACCCATGTCTGCTCTGAGTGACATCTGAATGTCTCCAGCTTGATGTTCTGTTTCATAATGTTAGCAACATTGCTAACCTGGGTACATCTTTTTCAAACAATTGCAAAGAGTCCTTCCTTCTCTTTCCTGAAGAACAACAAACTAAATTTTCCATAAGGGCTCCTCCCCTACTATGTATAAAGCAGTAATGTAAACTTATTATTTCTGGTTAAAAATCTAGAAAGATGAAATCTGTTTTGATGACTAGAAAGGTTCACTGACTTGAAAGATTAACAAGAGTTTTAAATTTTGATTGGTTTTCTGTTTTTCTCATTGATATTCTGTAAAAGTATAATCTGTCCTCTATCCAATAAGAGATACTGGAATTACAGTGAAACCAAAAGTATAAGAACAGAATATAATATCTTGTGCTGATGTACCATAAGCACAAGTCCCATTTCTGGGGGGTAAACAAGATTAGGAAAAAAAATTCAGTGGATGGGGAAGGACACTATTTATATACGTAAGAATTTGGACAAGAATTGTCTTGAGGAAGCAAATGGATTCATATAACAACCTTTCCCCTCTTATTTATAAAATGTGGTTTCTTTCTTTTAGTAGAAAAGTTAAAAAGAAACCTTAGTCACCAGTATGCATACAAACTCTTTGGCACACCTCCTAAGGAGCATTAACACCACTATCTGAATTAATTCCAGTGTAGGTAATTTGGCTTATTACATTTAGAAGCAGTTTCAATTAGCCAGAGTGTTCTTCCATTTATACTAAATACAAACGTGCTGTTTGTGAGCCATGCTGAAAAGTCACTGTGTTTCACCTCTGCAAGATCACAGTATTGGGTGATCTGAATCTTAAATACAATTTGAGTTTACCTTTGTTTATTAGAAGGATCTTCTGCATGGAAGAGTCTCAAAACTTGTAAAATGCATAAGTACAAACTTTGTAATAGCTTTGTGATAAAAAATTCCATTTTCATTCTAAGCGTAGGTGTTACATCCATTGGAAGTTTCACACAGTTTTTTTGTTGCTGAAATTTCCTATGAAGATTTTGTTTTTTTTCTTTTAATCTGTTTCCAGTAAGAAGTCTTTGGACAGGGTTTTATTTGGCAGCTTTTCTTGGATGTCTAATCTCTGTTGATAACACAAATTATCAAGTAGATCTGAAGAAGATCTGGTTCATCATAAAGACTTTTGGGTTTTATTTGTTAAGGAAACATATTTGAATCTGTTTAAGAAATGTTTCTTAAATGCTGACCAGTGCTATGCATCCTAAGAACCCAAAGACATGGACATACGACTGCTTAGGGCTGTGCCCATACAGGCTTTCCTAGGAAGAACAATCCTTTTCTGACACCATTTATCTTACAACAAGTAATGCTTTTTATAGCAAGCCAGCATCAAGGAGATATTCCCTCTGTCAGAAGACTATTGTACGGATCTCCTCACTGTCATGTGAAACCCAATACTCTTTTAAGCATGAAAAGTCAGATTTATCCCCATTTTTGCAGAGAAGTGCCACATACGTGACACGTCAAGCACAAGTCCAGGAAAACAAGCCAAGGAAAAGTTAAACCACCACTGTATTCTTCCTCTTCCCCTATGCAAATATAGCCCTTCTGGCTCCTGGGAGGGAAATGTCACCTAGGAAGAATGTGAAATGACTATCAGGAAAGTATACCACTCTTGAGGGATAAGATGGCAGGGAGAGGCAGTTTGGGTAGCACAAAGGTGTGGGCGCAGGCATAGGGGCTATTTACCAGTTCGTGGCTGACCTTCATTCCCCTTTGTGTCACATCCATTCTGCTGTAGTCAACCTTGCTTCCTTTCACAAAAAGGGTCTTTTGTGTGCTTATTAACACTATTAGCACTGGCTGTTTTCTAATTGTGAATAATAATTGAGAAACTCTAATTACTATAATTACTACGCTCCTGGGATGAGGTTTTATTTTTTGTAATTATTTATAGTGATTTTGTTTGTGAATACTTTGTTACATTAAAAGCATGATAGGCAATCATAAGTCCTTGCAGTGCATTTATTTATAACCACCTCTACTGAATTTCGCCAGTACATTTCAGCATTTATTAATCAGTTACTTCTAAATTTCTTCTGCCTAAAGCAAGTGGGAGAGAAAGTGACTACTGAAAAATGACAAATAATGTGACATGCCAAGTTTGATTCTGCCAACTAAGTATCAGCACCAACCCAACAAGAGCAAAGATGGAGGTGGCAGCTAGATGGCACAATTGAATATATTCTAGATCTTCCCACCATGCCTCTTCAAGGAAGACAGAAATGTTTCAATGTGTGCAAACATTGAAACAAATCAAGAACAATCTGAGACTTTGGTCACATAACACCTAAATACATAAACACCTTTGGAACATAAACACCTTGATCCCATTCCCATTGCTTTTCTGGGTCTTTTGGAGTTTGCCCTCCAGAGTAGTCTCTTTGAGTAATCAAGATGTTCTGTGTCTATTTTATGATCACCCTGTGTGATCATAACATCATCATACTGCTGGATAAAAAATTTTGTTTCTTACAGAATAATCAACCAGATAATGCTAAATCTCTCAGGTAAAGATGCTCCCTGAAATTACACTACTATCTTCAGCTCCTCTACCACTTACAGACATGGGCATGGAGGCCTCTTGCATTAATATAATCCAGAATACATTACTTTGAAGCAGCTTGTTGTCTCGCTGATGTAATTATATGAGTCTTGATTCTCGTTTATGCTTTTTATCCATTAGTGTGTGGATTGGAAAATTCTGATTCTTGGATCATTACCATTAATTACTTGCCATTTTCTTTTTGTGAACTTCATTGTGAATGAAAAGTTGTTGATCCCAGTGTGAAGAAGACACAGACCTTTTTTCAAGGTTGCTTCAACGGCTGCTTATTTGTTTAGGGTTTTTTTGGTAAAATTTGTTGTCAGCCTAGGCCAATCTTAACTAAGCGCCACTTCATCATGCTTTATCAAAGAACTATTCATGCAACTCAGCAATGCTTTTTCTAAATCACTGTGAGACCTCATTTCGATTTTTAATAAACAGTCACATTCTAATGAGGTCTTCATAAAACTGACTAAATATGTTTAGAAATCATTAGCTTAAATTATCAGTACAAAAGTCTCCTTAGGGAGCCCTGCAGATTTTGTGATAAGACTTCTGGCAGATGGATTAGTGTAACAGTGCAAGCCAGTTCTGAATTTCCAACACAAGAAGTGTAAATGTGAGTGACTGGGTAACAGGCTACTAGATAAAAAGCTAAATGTCCCTCAGGTGGGTTCATTAAAGAGAGAAAACAATCAAAACACATTTCGGTGCCATTTAAATACCAGGTGCACAGCAGTCTGCAGGTGCCAGAAACACTGACAAGGGTCCCTTGCTGCAACACACAAGAGCTTAAAGGGATGTGTGGTTCTGACAAGTGTGCCTCAGATAATGACAGATATTGGCAGATGCACCCGGACTCTGCTGGAGGGTAATGGGGGACTGAGTCATTTGCAGCAGGTGCCTGCATTAGGGACAGCCTCATGGTGATTCCTCCAGCAGCAATTAAAACAGTCCTGATGCATAATGCTCCAGGGCAAGAAGCAAGTTCCTAGCACTGATTTAATGACTATCCAGCCAGTCCTGGAAAACAAATACACATACACCCCCTCAATGATTAATTCATGAAGGCCGTACACCGTGTGGCAAACATGTTAAATTTTGAAAATTCCTGTTTCCTGAAAATGCAAAAGAATTTTCCTCCTTGGCTTACAATGGGTCAACATGGTTAAAAAGTAAAAATAAGAAACTCCTATAAATCTTATACCAGTGATAGCAATAGAAATAGAAAACCTCAAGTTTGGGAAGGTTATAAAGTTTTCCCTACAGGAATGCTACCAAAAGTCCATTAAAATCATTACTACTCAAGGTGGCACAGAGCTTGTGTTAGGAGTTGCGGGACAGATGGTGTGTTTGTAATTTGCCTCCTTGTTGCTGATGATTCCAGTTCTGGGAGTGGCACAAAAACACCAATGCAGGAGTGAGTGCATTGTTCTGTGGCTTATGCAACTTTATTTCCATTAAAAGCTCATTTCAATTTCTGCTCTCTGATCTCACCTATGCTGGCCTCCAGAGAAAGTGCGAACAAAGTTATTTCTACTACTGCCAGAAACAACAAAGCTGCAGATCTGTATCCCACTAGGACTCTTGCACCCTGAAGAAATCTCCACAGAGGCACAAACCATTCCTTGCTGCTGTGGGAATGTGCTGTGCACCTAAATGCTGTGAGCAGAGGCTGCCAGCTCTGGCACCAAGACTGGTGTCTCCCTTGCTGACATCCAACAGTTCACTCTAATTGGCGCTTCCAAATACTGACTTTGGGAAAACAGTATGTGGCTCCATGCAGAATGCTGTTTCTGCTCTCAGGCTTGTTTATTCATACCCTGAAAACATCCCTTTTTAAGTTGTTCGCTTGGGCACTTATGAATGTGTATGAAGCTTTAACAAAGAGGTTTGCTGGAGAGCTTCCTATTCTTACAAATCCATCCATTTTGAATTGGTACGTGACCATCCAGCTATTTCTACCTTCTTCTTCACTCAAGGGACTGCATTTTTAAAGCAGTCTCCATGATCCCTCTTTGTCTCTGCAATTAGTCGTACATGTGTTCCTGCAGCAGGTGTTAATTGCAGTCACAATTCCCATCTTTTTTACATCTAAAAATAATACTGGCACCTGATCTGTTAGCAGGCTTGAGCACATAGATATCTAAATGTTAGGATTTATAGTATCAGTTCACAAAGGACATATGGAAGAATAAACTTGAGATTGTAAAACTGGACTTGCTCAAAAGGACTTTAACTCACACCACATAAACAGTGCTCTCTCCTTATGCAAATGCCACAGGGCAGAGGGGGTATCAGACACTCCAGCAGTGTGAAATTAAAAACATCTCTTAAAACCGTGCTGCTCAAACCAAGATGTGTGCACTTGACTTCTTATTTCAACATTTCAATTTACAATAATTGCAGTAGTTCCCATAAAAGCAGTGGGAATTTTTTTTCATATCAAATGAAAGCTATATGCCAAATTCCCAAGCAAATTTTCTTGAAAAAAACATCCCAGATGAGAATTAAGACAGCAGTGCACAGACAAAGCAGTAAATGAAAAGACTCACTTATTGACAGTTGTGTGAAACAAAGAAAAAGGTGCCATTCAATACTTGTTGAAAACAAAATTAGCCATAAAGACTAGAGTAGGAGGCCTACTTTAGAAGTTACCAAGCAAAGAAAGAGAAGTACACAGCATCAATCAGGTAACTCAAGCTTTCCTCTACTATCCAGCTCCCAAACATGACCTCCGGATCAACGAACAGTGCACAAATGTGTAAAACTAATTTTTTCTGTTTTAGTCCAGAAGGCTTTCAGAAAGGAAAACTCAAACAAACCAGAACAATTTAGACAAATATACCAAGAAGCAATTTCATAGTTTAAATACTTTTCTCAGTTTCAGAATGACTCCGTCTTAGCCTTCCTTAAAAAGACATAAAGAGATGATTCCATACCTTGTCCTGCAACAAATTTACTGATGTTCTTAAGAGAAATGGTATATCTGAGATATGTACAAACATATGACATCTCCCCTCTTTGTCAATCTTTGCAGACTCTGCTGTACAGAATGCAGATTTATCAGTTTTTCATTGTGCTAATGTTAACAGATCCAAGCATCCAAGGCATGTTTAAAAATAATTGATAATGAACCTCTCAGCACAGGCAGTCATACATATTTTATGTGCCATACTTAGGATGTAAGAACCTTGTTGGTCTGTTATTTAATTTTGAAAAGCAAACACCTTGGACATCTTTCATCTTTTTAAGTACAAAAACCACTTACCCTTCCCACTTCTACGAGATTAGTAACCATGATTATGCTGGCTGTGTTTTCATGCCATACCATTCTCCAGAAGTCATATATTGTCTCCTGCATTGGTCCTGAAACAATAAATCAAATGAAAGGTTACTATCTGAAAGTCTCATGATTGGAAGCTTGTCTCTGGGGAACTTTGTGAAACCGTGACTGTACACATATATTCATATCACTATCATCATATTTTTCATTTAGGGTCGGTCAATTTCTTTTCTGTCATCCTACCTATCTGCATTGAAGTATTTTTCTCCTGAAATAGTGTTCTGAAAGAAAGTTAGTTCTCCAGCACTTAGGTATTTATCTCCTTAATACCCAGAAGTGGAATTATAAAAAATGGATAACATCACTCTTTCTCTTAGCAATTGGATAATAAGCTAGGGAAGGTGTATTTGGAATGAAATGAGCCTCAGTGGACTATGTGGCCTTTCCTGGTTTCTAATATTTTTCTTAGTATACACTATCCATCAAATTAGCCCAGCTCCTAAACTGTAGTTCCTGAAGTGAGACAGAAGTTATAGTTTTTTTGCTGCAGTGTATCACTTTGCAAAACAGTGGGGAAAGTGGCAAAGAAACCTGATGTGCCATGGCAGCAGGTCCTCTGCAGTGCTTCCCTCAGCCTGTGTGCTTCTGTTCATGAACATACAGGGCTTTCTCCAGCATTGTGCTGAAGCTGGGTACCAGCTCAGATACAGAAATGTAAAATGTTGAGAAAAAACACATCTCTTTCTGTGCACCTGGTCCTGTCTGTTTGTAGCCTAAATGTCTTATGTGGTGTTCAGTGTGCCACCCCAATTCAAAATCAGTACTTTAAAATCACTAAGCTAATAAGGGTAAACAATATAAACTATAAGCTTAACATCCATACTGAATCCGTTACTGAACTGTCACATTGCAGTAAACAATTAGGGGCTTATTTAGAGGAATGACTTAAATCAGCTAATTGGAGAACAAAATGGATAATGTATTGGCTTAATGTTCCTCTAGTAAAGAAGCCAACACTCTTCAAGTATTACCAAACCATACATTGACAGATTTGAGCAGTTTGGCACTCATGTTGAATACTTTGAGCTCCCTTTGAAAAGAAAATCTTCACTCTGAAATCAAGTATTTAACGGAAAATATAGTAATATATTATTACTACATTGTCATGGCAGAGGGCTTGGACCAGACGGTATTTAAAGATCCCTTCCATCCCAAACTATTCTGTGACTTCGTGACTCTATGATATTATAGGCAAGCCAAAAGCAACTCACTAGGCCAATAATGTCACAGTTATGACTTAACTTAGATCTGAAATTTAAGAAAAAGGTAATAGGCTAAAAATCTTGAATTTTTAAAAAGCTGTATTTATTTACAGCAATTTCAAATGATAATTTTTCCACCCATAATTTGCACAGATCATTTAAAGAAGCTACGTATTCTCCCCCTTATTTTATCTGCCTTTAAAAATTATGCATATATTTTGAGTTTCACAGGCCTCCTTTATAGTTTTCGTTTCCTTACAGGTTTCCTTGAATTGCTTTTGTTGTTCATGTAACAGGAGAAAAATCCATTTAAAACAACAGGAAGCTATGACTGTTAGAACACAAGAAACATCAGAAGGTCTTAAGAGTAGAATTAACAGCAGAATCTAAAACTACAGTTTCTGAAATTACTAAATTCAAGCTGATGTTATGGCTGCAAAACTGTACACCTTTCTTCTTTTAATTAACAGCCCAGAACAGGTGATACTTTTGTGAGATTTCATTCTGAATTTCAGTAAGAGTTCAATTGCTCTCCATCATATGGAAACTTACAGCAAGTATTTTACTTCTACCTAAGCGTCCTGCATATGTGACACAGTCATGGTCCAAGTGCAATTTTGAATGTCACAGTAATATAATTAGTATATATTATAGTGAAAGTTTAGCTTGCTTGTGTTTTAATATTCTAGGAGTCAATGTAGCTTTCTTTGGCAATTAAAGTCAGGACAGCACTGGAAAGGTTTTGTGCCATTCTCTCCTACCAATTATAAGGAATCAGAGTATTCCACTCACTGTAGGAAAATACTGTCTCTGTATAGCTTCTTCCTTCCTCTCAAATCAGAAACAAATATTCTGCTAAACTAGTACAGCTGTTATCTTTCAAGGAGCATAGCTAAAAGCAGGATTAGGGAAAGGCTGTTTTCCACAGAGCAGTGTCCTGGAAACAGTCTGCAAGTTCATGACACATTATTAACATTAAGCTTGATCAAGAACAAAAAAATAACAACATTATTGCTTCAAGAATCCTGGTTTAGTGGAGAAAATATAGATGACTCCCCTGCATTTGGTCTTCATAGGACTGTGTGACATTTCAATAAATTTAATCTGAGTATATTTTTGGTAATGCTGCAGGAAAGGTAAGAAAAGATCTGTTGTCTACACAGGTCTCGTCCCCTTGCAAGAAGTCAGATTATTGAGAAACTGTGGGGTGATGTAGCAAGTTTCTTTATGTATTAATTCAGTTTTCTTTCCTACAGATTCACTTGAGATATAAGACAGTTGGGCCCTACATTGTAACCGTCATTTCTTTTTGACAGCTCTGGGATAACCTGCAACAATTTAATTCTGATTTCTTTTTTCCCTACAGACTGCATAATTTCTGTTGTGATTTAAAGATTCCTACATTTCAAATCCAGAAATTACAAATTACAACTGGGAAGAGATCTTAAACACTAATTTATTCCTGTAGATTTTGAATTTGTCATTCTCCATAAAGAAAAAAAGATAAAATTATAAGAAAAATAAATCTTTAGGAAAAGTAATGTTTTTTTGCAGGCCAGAGAAAGAGCTGAGCTATGACAAGTCTTTCAAGCTTGATTCCAAGTGTACTTCCAGAAGAAATGTCCTATTCTGCAGTGCAGAGTATGCTCTTGTCAATCTTACTATCTAAATAAGACAATCATAATTAAAAGTGCTTGACAGGATTTCCTCCTCTCCTTTCATATTCTCACATGTTTTCTTGCTTTTCAGGTCCAATTTTTACATGCAGCCTCCAAACTTCTTTCATGAAACTTCTTTTATGTTCAGAACACCAAAAAAACCCCAAAAAACAACCCATCCCAAAACCTACCTTAAAGTCTCAGAAATAATTCTCCTATACCCCATTTTTCTTTTCTTCTTGTAATTTAAAAAAAATATTTTTTGACATATGAATAAATTATTACTTGTCTCCAGTGAGAATTGAAAAGCATTAGAGGCTAGGTAGGGTTGTGGGATTTGTTGTCCTGAAGAACTGAACAATTTGATTCCAGAGACTCGTGGTAGGGGAACAAAGAGCCTATAATTGTTCTAAGCACCAGCTTAACAGATGTGTGCATCATAGGCAGAAAGGTTATTCTCAGAAGTTGCCCCCTTGCAGGAGGAGAAGGTCTGAAGAGAAGGTACTGTGCTACTCAAGAGAAACCTGTGGCACATCCCAATAGCTCCACAATACAGTACTTGGTATCAAAGATCTCTTCTGTGAAAAAAACAAGAGATCACCAACATACTGAAACCAGAAGATGAAAAGCAAAGGAAAATAAGAAAACCAAATCAACCCTCCAAACCCCTAGCTAATTAAATGCATTATTGAAAAAAGTCAACAGAAACGATTGGTTGTATATATTACAGCCATTGGTTCTATTACCAGAAGTAGTTAGTTGCTGCTCTGGAACAAAAACGTATTAGGAAATGGAACATCACACAGTTTCTATGAATGGTTTAAAGCTGCTTTTGTAAACCAGTTTTCTAGCACCTCTCTTTCTGCTTCCTATTGTGAGACCCACTTCTAACAACTGGTATTGCTACTGGGGTATGTGATCAATTTGAATGTGATTAACTAGCCCAGAATATAGGAAAAAAGTATGCAGGTGTAGGGAATAAAGCAAGCACACGAAGAAACAAGTAAAGCCTGAATCCTGAAGCATACATAGCACGTACTCACACAGGACTTTTAAATCTATGGATCATTTTTCAATTTCTAGAAAAGTAAGCAGCTTAGACAAGGAACAAATAGCTTCTAAAATATTTTTCTGGCATAGAATGTCAAATCCACAGGCTAACATTTGGTCCACCTGAGATCAAGTTCAGTGATAGGTATTAAAGCTAGAAATGTGCAGAAAATGAACAGATACCCTTAAGCGCCAAAGGCTCCACAGAGACAGTGCATGGGCAGTGGGAGCTATAAATATGCATAAATAGAGGCAGGGGACTGACAAGATGCAAGACTTATACCTGCAGCAGTTAAATTCCATCTTGAAAAGAGAGCAGAAATACCCCTTGCAGCGAGTAGATGCAACCACACTACATGAGGAGGTGATTATAAAATGGTCCCTTCACCTACTGGTTACTGTAGTTTCTGGTAGCCATGATAACTGCCCTCACTTTTTACTGAAGCAAAACCTGCTGCTTGCTGCTGTGACTGCCCACAGCTTGCCTAGTGAAAGACACTTAGCTAATATGCCTACTTAGAGGGAGCTGCATTTTAACCCTCATTCTTTTACTATGTATGTTCCCTTCAAAATGAACTTGAGATACAGTGAGTGTTTGCTTATTAAGAGATATGGCTGCATGGCAACAACAATAACAACAAAAGCCCAAAAGCAATGCTTTCCTTTACACCTACAGTGTCAAAATGCCCCAAACCCATTATGTAGCAGAAATTGTCTAAAACACACTCAAAAGCATAAAACCAGAGGGGAACAAAATACTGGGAAAGGAGAATACAAGGTAGTAGATTAAAAAGTTGAAGAACTCTTGTTTTCCTAATAAAACTTTTGGGACAGATGTAGCTGTTAGTAGAATAATTTATTTCACAGGAGGAAGAAAAATTTCAAATTTGTACTGCCAGTCTGGAGATCTGATGATCCATAAGAACATGTTATTTGCTCTTTTAACCATGCTAGAATTTGAAGGTATACACCTCTTCAGAAAAAGGTATGTAATAAACTGCAGCTAATTGTCACTTTACACTATAAATGTCACTAACTGCAGGCAAGGGAACATCTCCCATAACCGGAATACATTTTTTCCCTACTCAATAAGGCAACGTGCCTAAGATTTTACCAACAGGAATTTGCAGGTGCACCATTATGTAACCAAATTTTCATGACTGTTCAGTTCTGTTAGTCTCCCAACTACCTCACGGGAAGCTCATCACTGGTCAGCAGCTCTGCAGATCTGCATATCTCCTTAGGTGACCAGGTGTAGGATAAGGACTCTTAAGATTGAATTCTACTTTTTCAGAAAGTAACCTGTCTTCAACTTTCTATCTAAAATAGTCAGCTTACTATAAAGAAAAGGTACAGATCCCAGTTGTGCTGACTTAGCCAACTTGTAAGATAAACTGCTGGTTCAGTATTTTTTATAATTCCATGGCCACACAGCAGTACAGCTGTTGCTGAATCATCTTCACCTTCCCAAATGAGCTGGTTTCTGAATGGAAGGTACTTTGAAGATCTGCTCAGTCGCTGATAATCTGATTTGTCAGGAGCAGTCTTCACCATATGCTTGTTGAATAGTTATGGTAGCATAACTTTCACTCATGCTTCCAGGAGCTCTTAAGGATTCCATGCCTCCGTGAAGTTCAGAAAAAAAACCCTGCTATAAAAACTTCAAAAACTCAGGCGAAGATTATGCAGTCTTTTGCCTCTCAAAATAGGTTTAGACATTTATTTTCTATTGTAACATATAGACTTTAAAGGTTTACACAAGAGAATTTTCAGAGATACAGTATGTGTGTTCCTATTATATGAACAATTTTGATATCTGAGATAAAGGAGAAGTTGAGATATCACTATACCATATGAGCCCACTGCTCACCACTAGCTTTCAAAATGCATACAGATCAGTCTTTTGTGTTTTTAGGTCTCACGGAAATGATGAAAGAGAATCAGGTCACATAACCTGGAAGTCTTCTAAATGCTTTAATAAAGTCCTCCCAAGTCTGTTTCAGAAATTAAAACAGCATTGAGGGTAAAAGGTACTCCAGTGCCATCCACCTTTTCACTTTTACTGAAGACTCCTCCAGGCCTATCACTGTAACAATTAGCGCACTAAAAAACAACAGACATTTGTACTGGCAAAACTTGGCCACTAATGCTTTGGTGTTATTTATTAATTGCTAGTTTCTAGCTGTCATACACATTTTATGCACTAAAGAATCTCAATGAAATAAATAAAACCCCTGTAATGAGCTGAAAAAAACATGTTTTTGCTTTTCCCCTTTATTTAATTTGAATTCGTATTTAATTCCAATGCTGAGTGTGATGACATTTGAAAAGCACTCTCTAACTTTAGCCTTACAAGTATTAATTATTACATAATCTTCAACAGGGCTATATTATAATTATACAGCTATGCTGGATTTCCTGATAAAATCTTCCTTACAAATGTCTCTTGCCTTGGAAAAAATATAAATAAACAAAGTTGTGGATGGCTTACCAATGAGGCTGTTTCCCTATAGGGGATGGTATATATAGTATGTTTCCCTATAGATATGGTAGACCAGCAAGGATGACTGAGGCTATGGTTACTCTCATGTGAGGTATGGAAAAATCCTCTGCCCCAGTCTTAGACCTTATTTTAACAATTCTTTCATTGTAGTAGATTCAGAGACTGCACAGAGAGAAGCCAACTGCTTGCAGAGGCAGTAATGGCCTCACAGTCAGCTGAGAAAAGATACCATTTTGTAAGCAAAAATTCAACTAGAACTTAATTCACAAGCAAATAAAATTAATTGTTTTCTCCTAACACTAGTTTTAACCCAGGCTTCAGAACATACCATGCATATCAGATATGTCTGAGTTGCAGCCAATCTACCGTTTCTTTTTTTGGCCTTTTGCAACGATACCACCTTATAATGCTTACCCCCAAAAAACAAGTATGCAGCAACACTGTTCCACAGTACATCACCTCAGCTATACTCAAATGGGTTAATCAGGACTGAGATACAAATTTAAAATGAGCTTTTCATTATTTCCTTACTTAGATGAATTGTCAACAAGAAACAGATCTGACTGAATCCTGTTAGCTTGACATTTCCAGAAAACGCTGCTTATGTAGCAAGCTGAAATGCTTTATTGGGGCAAATCCTGCCTAGTGCAGCCACTGGCAACGCAGAGGCTTTTTACTGTATCTTGTGCACTGGAAAAACACAGCTTTCTCTCATTACCAGCCAAGGGACAGCACAGTGAATAGTAATTGGCTGATTTTCAAGCACAAACTGAATCCTACCTGCTTTGAGCTAGCCAGTCAGCCAGCCCTGCTGCCTGCACACCGCTATATGTGAAAATTGGCTTTCAGAAAATGAAATGTTCAAAGTGCTTTCAAGTCCCATTAGCTTTCAACAAGGCTTAGATTACTAAGTGACTGTGGAGCATGTGAAAATTTTATGTATAGCTCCCACGAGACTGACCAGTGCTTTGGCTGGCTTTCTATACCACCTACTTCTATATTTAGGAAGTCAGCACTAGACCTCTTACAGGAAGAAGAATAATAGAAGATTGACCTGTAAATTCTCCATCTCTTTCCAAAAAAAAAAAAAAAAATAGAAAACAAAAACATGGCTATTTACAATGAACAGTACTGGGGAGCCAGAGTCCCACTATTTCATGAAATTATGCAAGTGTTTCAGAAATAGCTAAAACAAAAAAACCCTCCATTCTGAATTCCCAGTTTAATATAGAGATACTTAAAAATATTATCCTTTGAGCAATGGTAAAACTGATTACTCCAGAGAGCAATTTTCCTTTAAAATTGCTCATTTCATAAAACTAGATAATCAGTTTGAAAACACGTATTTTCTAAATATATGTATATTCACATACACATCAAGTGTTGGCTAGAGCTGGATCATTTATCTTGCTGGCATTTCCTCTGATCCTATTCTGCAACGATTCTGTGGCTAGTCAGATGGAGGAATGTGGTATTTATTCTCTGGAATACCATATGGCATTTTCTTTATTGATACAGATCTAACTGGGCTGGAACAGTGCCCATCTCAATGCATTATTTTGTCTGCATTATGGGACTGTCTAGAAATCCCAGTCTGGGACTGGAGCTCCATTGCAGCAGAAGTGCATTACATAGAAAATGCCCATGAACACACAAAAGGTGTTCATGCCCCTCACAGTCATAAGAAGCCAAACACACCTTGAAACACAACAGAAGCAAGGTAGGGTTTGAATGACCTAAACAGTCTTGGTACAATTCATAGCAACCACAACATGACAGCTTCTACCATTCCTGAATAATCTTACCTGTTCCTGCTCCATGTTAGTATTTCCACCATTTTCAGAAACAAGTCATTGCTGAACTTATTTTAAAGGCTGTGACCACACTTTATTTGTGCACTCTTGACAGGTGCTATTTAAGACATTTTTATACCACTACAGCTAATGCTGCCAGCTAAGTTTCCATCTAATAAAGTGCTACAAGCTTATTGATTGACATTTCTCCACGGCTAGGTTTTCAATACTAGCTCAGTTTGTTCTATTTGAACAAAATAAAATGAAAATGTCATATGGTTTTCCAAAGAATAAATAGCACATTTCCACAACACCTTTTGACTACTCACAGAAGTACTGCAGACTGGTAACAGAGGAACTGGCAGCAACAGAAATTGTCCAGATTTAAACAGTTAGCCCGAGATGAGACAAAGCTGAATGTGATAAAAGCAGTGTACATAGGACTGCTGTCCATGTATGCACCCTTATGTCACTCAAGAAAGCTGCTTTTCCTGATCTTAACTTCAGGAAACTAAAAAAAAAAAAACCCACCAACATCAAAACAGTGTAGTTGTAGTTGAATGTTGTTCATCCAGTCTAACTGAAGAACTTTTTCTTTCACATAATTTGCTTGCCCCACAGCAGAGATGTTAAATGGTCTGTTCCTCTCATTAACATTTTCTCAGACTGAGTAAATCCAGTATCTTCCAAATTCTGAATTACATGTAGCACTCCTGGGGGTTAGGAATTCCCTACAGAGGGCTATGTGGGATACCTGAATAATGCCAGAGCCTTGATTTTTAATCTCACAGCTTTTAAGACAGCACTGCTAGACAGTGGCTTCAGTCTTTTCTTCTAGGAAACAGGAAAGCTTTGAATAATGTAATTGTAACTAGAGGCCTTGATATATTTTCTGGAGGAGTGTACTGGCTACAGAGAAGTAAGTCTCACTCATACATGGACCTTCTTTCTCTATGTACTACAGATATTTTAATTGCTTAATTACAGTCAAGCATGATGATAGCAAGAAGAATGATAGGTGACTCATCTGGGAACCTGAGATACATTTATGAACACATTTAGATGGAACAGCAATGAGAGGTATTGCCTCTCTGCCTGAGGTCACAGCTCAGACTGAAGGGTTATTCCAGGAGGCTTGAGACCATGGTTCAAACCTGAGCTGTCTTTGTGAGAGCAGTCCAACAGAAAGTTTCACTTGCTGAATCAGTGTTTTCCACTAAGAAAGCTCTTTTTGTTTCTAATTTGTGCATTCTTCTCAATAAGCGTGATTTGCATCATGGAAATATGAATACCTATTAATCACTCATTCTAAACAGCTCATCTGAGCTTGGAAAGACTAACACATACAGATTTTTTTTTTTTTGTAAAAAACATGCTGCATCTAACATTTCCAAAACAAAAATCTTAAGTAATTGACTTGTTGGACTGGGTTCTTCATATCAACTTGTAATGCAGAATCAATTTTGATGATGGATGAGAAGCATCCATCAGATCATTTTATCCCCTTCAGTAGAAGGTTCCTTAGGGAATGGACAAAAGAACCTAATTAGTCTTTTGCATTTCTACTTTCTATTTCCATGTTGAGTCGATCATAAGCATCAGATTGTAATAAAATCATCACTATTCTCTAGCTCAAAAATATGAGTTCATTTTGGCTACTTGTTTCTTTTATTTTTCCCCAAGGACCTTATTGTGAAGGAATGTTGCTCATGCCTGTGAGTAAGATATTCAGATGCTGTATTTTTTAAACTTGTACTGGGAGTTTAAGTGCATTAACATGAACACTCTACCTAGATGAACAAACAAGATAATTTAGTCTACATTAAGGCATAAGTAAAAATGCTAGAAAAACTTCTGTCACAGTTTATTGTCCTGATAAGTATCTCATGAGTGAGATGTATCACTCACAACGTATTTTTATATTTAAGGGTAGAGAACATTGGTACATTTATTTCTTCCTCACAGAAATAGTCAGTATCAAACAACTATTAGTCAGATCAAGATATGTACAAAAGTCATTAAAAATAAATGTGTATTGGATATTTTTCTTTTCAATGTCAAGATAATTATGATTAAAAATCAAATCAGCATAACCAAAAACTCAGCACTATTATTTGTTCTTATTTTTGGGGACCACCTGGTTATTTTCGCCACTTCAAATAGGGAAGGGCAATGTTAAGATTTTAATTCTGTTTTTTCATTATATTTTATGGGAGTCTGCAGTATTTGATATACACTGTAAACAAAGAATGCCATTCTAACACGCCAAGTGTATCTGTGCTCAGTATAGACACAATACATGAACATGCTCATGTGAGAGCATTAGGAGTGAGATTTAGAAGCAGCAGAGGGAATCTCCACAGTCTACATCTGAATATGCAACTGCATGGAAGAATACAGAAGGACAGAGAAAGAAATTAATCCAATAAGCCTGTATCTTTTCCTGTTTTCAAAGGCAGTGCTTCAAAATCACCCGGACTGTCATGTGCATGGGTGGCCATATCAGTATAGAGATTTCAGTTGCCACCAAAGGATATATAAGAGAGAAAAGACGACAGATCTCAAAGATTTGGATATGGTCACAAGACAAAAAAACCCCCAACAAACCCAACCAACCAACCAACCAAAAACCACAGAAACAAAAAAAATCCCCAACCCCCCAAAAAACCCAAACCACCCCAAACCGCAAAAAACCGCAAAAAACCCAGAAAAACCCTCAGCCTTATTTGTTTCTGAAATACGTTCTGTTTTGTAAATTTGCTACACCACTTTTATTATCTAGCAGACAAGAAAACCAAAAATCTTCTTCCTCCGGGCTGCTGAAGACCATCTGGTAAATAAACTTCACAGAAAAAAAGATGCCTTGACTATGTGATTTTTCTGACAAACTACATTTCTCTGCCTCTTTTCTGCTTTAGCACTAGGCTTCACTGATTAATAGGTGTGTTAACAGGACTCTGTCAAGGGTGCTAGGTACCCTCCCCACCAAGCCCAATTTATGACTGATTTTTTGTCAAAGATGGAAAACTTCTCATCACACATCAGCTTTTCATAATTTGCGTTCCTCTAAAATACAGACATGCAAGTGAATTTTTACAGCTGATGCTTCCTTGGACAAAAAATGAATTCTAGTGCATAATATAGGCAATTAGTAGTCAGAGCAACACTAATAGATGGTCACCTTTATAATATTCTTTTCTGAAAGTGTTTGGTTCACAAGGACAGTGTGCTCAGCTCTCAAGTTTCAGAAAGATGACAATTTCCCTGTTTGCAGAATATATTTTAAGTTACTATTTTTAAAGAGGACAAATATATTACTTTTCACACAATCTTCTATTTTCTACATTACAACCAGGAGACATTTCCTTTTGCCTTATTTGCCTCTAATTATTTAGTGGAGACTCCCATTTCTCTTACTTCTTTATTCTGATACGCAAAGATCTGTTGTAACTTTTCTAGTCTGATTTTCACAACACAGAAATCAAACCAAGGTCTTGTCTTTGACAGAGGTCTATATATGCTCTGAAGTCCTTTATGTCTGATTTACTGCAGCTCAGCCTGTGTGGGGAAGAGGATAGGAAGAATTGCTTTTTCTTTCTCTGTGGCTTTGATGACAGACTACAGAAAAATCACCATTTTCTCAAACTTGTTTCACAAGCCACATTGACAAGCAAGTGAAAGAACAGCCTGCATGGGATTTTGGAATTTATATTGGGAAATGAATACTAAATAATTATTTATGTAATTTCTAGAGCTTGTTTGTACTTTCAGAGAATTTCCAAAGGTATATGCAAGATGGGCATGTATTACATGCAAAATGTACCCACAAATGTGAAAAATGCAAGTACCTTCACCTAGCAATGAACCTATCAGCAGTTTTCTAACTCTGCTCCTGTTTCACTTGGCCTGTACACAAAAATCCAGGGAAACAAAACACTGCAACAAAGCCTATGTCTAAACTTTGTATCAGAAAACCATGCTAGCTCTGTGTTTACAGCCTTCCATCTGAATGGAGTGTCTCATTCCCTGCACAAACAAAACTACCACACAGCTGATTACGACAGAGACAGAAAAATACAGAAGTCACGAAAATGGTGAAAGACAGCTGTTCTGACAGCTACCACTAAACCATCCTATTACAAATGAAGAGGCAGAGAGAAACTCTGGTATTCTCAGGTACCATAAGGTGGTAACGTGTAAAAAGGGCTGACTTTGACAGTTACTCGTTTTTAGTACACACTTTTTGTCCTCAACACCAGTAAAAGTACCAATTTTTAACAGATACTCAAACACAGTTGTTATCATGACTCTTTGGTGGGTAATGGTAGCAAGTAAGCTAAGGTGAATTTACCATATGGCCTCACAATATAACCTGTAGATGTCACTTTCACATGTAAAGGGTCTATTACTTCTGGTTCGTGTTCAGGTAGGGGGAAAAAAGTAACTTCTTTGTCATTTGTCACCGCTGTTGCAAAACAGGTGAACTTGGTTCTATAAAGCCCCACCTTTTCAAAGGGGGGCTTAGAATGGGCTCATGTCTCTGACTGAAGACAGATGGCTTCAACGACCTTTTTAACGTTTTGAAGATTAAGAAGTAAAGAACAGCATAAAACACAGTTGAATCTTCAAGATTAATACAGGTAGATAGAATTCAATCACTTAGTATATATATCAGGACAACAGCCTGGCTGTTTTCAGTCCCATATCCTGCAAAAAATGACAGCATCTATGAAACTGAAAAATTGTGGACAACTATTTTGCCTTGGTGTTATTCATTTCTCCCTGAAGTAATTTCACATGTTATTATTCATCTGAAGGCTAAAATCATAGAAGCAAAAGTTTCTTTGTAAAGAGAAGTATGGAGCTTCCGCACTACTGTAGCTGTGACAACTTTTTACGACATAAAAACAAAAAAACATGCCAAGGAAGTTAAGAGTATTGTTATTCAATGCACTATTTCTGCTTCAAATGCCTAAAAGGGAAGTTTCAGTTTAAAAGAAAATGTGTTTTTGTTTCTGAAAACCCTTATTAAAATGTTCACACAGCACATAGAGTTGTGCACAGAAGAAAGACAAGTATTTTGCAAAAAAGAGAAGGAATATGAAAGGGGTTATTAGAGAGGCAACATTATGCTGTTGGTAGTGAAGACTGTAAACATTTTCCTTGTAAATATTTATTTTCAAAAGTTTCTAACTTATACCTAAAACCTCTTCCTGACTGAAACTTGACTTGATGTCTGTCTCCATAATAAGCAATACAAAAAGCAATTCTGCATCTGCTTTACAACTGGATACAGAGAAAAAAAAGAGGCTGAAAGGCTACACTGTGACATCGTATCTAAAATTGTTTTATTTTCAAGAGTAACTTTTTACAGTCATTAAGATATGCTCTGAAGTGTTTCCACAAAACATCTCAGATCTGGCTGCTCTGCATGCTGCAGCAAGCAGAGACAATCTGAACTGTGGAGAGCATTCGAAAGTCTGAGATGCACAAAAGAACACACCTTATATATAAAGACATTCAGCCTGTATGTGAGTTATCTGCTGTTTCACATGACTGACCTGCTTGAAAACCAGCCCTGGTGGAAATGGCCATGAGCGACACTGTAGGACTGTGTTAACATTCATTTGTCACTCATCATTTACAGATGCTGGTGCTGTGGAGGAGGAAGCATCCAAAACCCTTGATAGAGACTCACTAAAAGAAGCTACAACTATCTCAGTAAACTACCTGAGCTTCGGGAGACAAAGAACAAATAAACAGAAACCCAATTATTTTTTCCTGCTCAGTAATCAAGGTGAGACATGCTAGATCAGAAGTCATACAATAGTCAGAACGTCCAGCACTGTGTGTGAGAATAAGCACTGTACAGATATTCAACCTAATGCTCTCATGGAAGGACCAGGTTAAAATTCATTGATTACCTAACTCCTGCAAAAAAATAACCCTTAGCTGCCAGTAAATTGAACAGATCATACAAGAGCTCGATATTCTCCTATAAAAAGAACAATTATATCTATGGGAACAAGGGATATATAAAGCAAAATAATGAGTTTTAAATTGCACCAGCCTGCTGGTTCTGCATGACCCAATATGCTGGCTTTTGATGAGTGATTCTTTTTAATCATGGTGACTCAGGTGCAGATCCCATCTGTTGATGCCAATTACAGCAGATCACCAAAAGTCTTTATTAGCTGTAAATTTGGTCTACCACTCACATTATACTTACCACATAAAGGAAAATTGATATTAATTTAGTAATTGAAATTGCACACTCTGAGTGTATTACTCTTAAAAGCTGAAGTAAAATACTTTTTGATATTTAGTTGAGAAAGCCTCCATTAAGAAATTCTTTTAAAAATGTTTCCTCCCTTAATTCAAGGTAGCAGCAGGATGCTGTGAATGCCAAGGTGGAAAGCTACCAGTCTGCATGTCAGACTCTGGTTAGTATGGAAGACAGTAACACTTCAATAAACAGGTGATTAGGCAACTCCCAGCTCTGTTAAAAGCAGATTGGTAGTCTATTACAAACTGATTAAATTTGCCAGTTCTTCACTTCAAACAATTATATTTGCTCATTAACACTTGATATGTTGAATGCAGCTTAAGAACATAGGAAAATTAAATATCAATCATTCTAACTCCTCAGAGATTTAAAACTGACTCACATAATGATATTTTCCTTCAATGAACAATAGGCATGTGCACCTGTGAAAGCTGCTGTGGAGGAGAAAAGGGAGGATGGGAAAAGTTATTTAAAGACTGATGAAAAGTGGGTATCAAGGGAATTAAACATGCAGCTTAACTGTTGTGCTGCACTGATGTATTCATACATGCCTGATGCAAGTGTGTTCTAAAACAGAGCATGAACATCACTGGCCACAGTGCAAGCTGTGGCACATGACATGCTATTGTTAGTAAGGCTGACATAAAATAGAATAATAAAATATCCTGGGAACTACAAGGACCATCAAGTCCAACTCCTGGCCCTGCATGCATCAGCCCAAGAATCCCACCATGTGCCTGAGAGTGTTGCCCAAATGCTCCTTGAACTCTGGCAAGCTTGGTGCTGTGACCACTTCCCTGGAACATATGGAGGCATAGTCTGACACGTGAAACAAATGTGTTTCTTTCATAGTTAATGTAGAGTCCTAATGGAGTTCTGGAGATTATTCCCAGTTACTTTGTCACTTTTGCAAAAGACACAGGCTGCATCTTACTGGAAGTGTGTCAGGAAGCTGGGATACTGGACAGTAACACTAATTAGTCTTTAAACAACTGCATCTATCAGGATATTGCAGAGAACCATAAAAAGCAGGAAAGTATTTTTAACTCCATTCTGATGATGGGAAAGCTGACATAGAGGAAGGAAAAGAAACTTTCTCATGATTCTTCATCAGGCCACAGACAGAACCAGACAGAACACACAAACTTTTGAGATCAGTGATCTTCATTACTGTAAACTAGAGGTACAAACCCGCTTTCCAACTGGCCTTAAAAAGTAAGATGTTAAAGATGTAAACCACAAAAGACACCACAGCCAGATAATTCTGGGCTTGCTGTAAATGGCATGCTTATTTTAAAATTAATACTACATTCTTCAGAGAGTCTGTTTCTTACTCGTTACACCATGGGAGGGAGGGGTTAGGCACTTAGCTGCACCTACACAGAAGACACTGATATAGCGCACCCTCAAAATTGACAGCTGCAACAGTCATAAATCCTTTACATCTTGGAAGAACATCAGTTTCTACTCCTCTTACTCTCTTTCTTGACTAGATCCTTCTTGACACCGTATGAGGAAAAACATGGCAAAGAAACTACTGGGACGTGCTGGTGAATCTGGTAAACAGATCTTCTGAACATTATTCATATATAATTACATACTTGGTTTTAAGACCTGAAAGTACAGAACTTCAAGCTTGGTATTTGCTATTCAAGTATTATGATGATTGTGATAAAAATTATGTTAAATTATAATAAATACTGTGATAAAACAGTATCTAAACTCTAGACAGGGACCTATGAGAAAAATATCTGGGAGATCTTCTGGTGAACTTCCTGATGAAAACTTACTGCAAACTACAAGTTAAAGGCCAACTGTTTATCTTTTTATTTTAGGTTTCAATTAAAAGTGAAAAACAACAACATCGTTAGGTAAATGTTAAACGGAACAAACCATTTCTTCTTTGAAGAGGAGGGTGTAGAAGTCCAAAATGAATAAATCAAATGCTGCATTTTTGTTCCTGTCTTCCCCATCTGGCTGAAACCAGATACACTGGCTTGTCTGTAGAGACTGTGGTCTAAGGAACGTGGTCGGTGGGCAGCAGAAGTGGAAGACGAAGCCCATTTACATGGCTCATATTATAAGATCAAAAATTCTGAAAGTATAAAACTGGTCTGAAAGTGTAATGTTGACACTAGTGGAGTGGTTCTGGAAATAACATCTGTGTCCTGCCCCACTGTCATCTGACATGAAGCAGCACCACATTTGAGACTGTGGAGAACTGAGGTACAGCAAGGTATAGATATGAAACCTCCCACTGGTTTAACTGGGGACTGGAGGCAGCAGACTCTGGGATATTTAAGAAACAACTAAAATCACAGCAAGATACCTTATTTGACATTTTATTTGCTTCGATAAAAAAACATTAAAAAGTATGCGACCTCTAAATCCAACACATGTGCAGATTATTCTGACCATATTATACTCAGTACTCCAGCTGGGTCCCTTAAAAGGTTGAAATAACATCTGTGGGTGGAGCTCAGCTTTTTCAGATCCATGGGCAAATGCAGGAAGCTCTGTCACAGATTACCTATTACAAAAAAGATTCCCTCCAAGCAGTGGAGGAGCAATCAAATTTTCACACACGCTATCCAAGCATAGGCAGGAGATTGGCATATTGTTCAATATTGTGACTAAGCAGTCACAGAAGACTCATTCTTCCCATTTGTTCCAGCTCTGAACTTGACCAAAAAAATAAATAAGGACTGCATCAGAATGCACAAATTATGTCTTTGAAGACAAGTACAAATTGAAAATTAATTTGCGTGTTGATAAAAGAATAGGTTCTTTTTCTCCACCAAGCTTTTAAATGACAGCCTGTAAAACTGTCTCTGTAGAACCCTGTGATGAATCCTCCTGCCAGTGTTTAGATGTCTTTTGGTCCTCTACCAAAACTTGCTAGCTGAAGAATTCTGTATTTTAAGGAACTGGAGCCTAGTTATCATTGAACAGTTAAGAGAACACACATTTTCATGACATTGTTGTCTCTCTGAACAGGTACAAAACATTTCTATCATGACTCATTTCTTCTTTCACGAGTAACATGAAGAGTAACTTCTGAGTAACTTCTTTGAAAAAGGATGCATTTTGCTTTTTTACTCAAAACCAGTTTTAACACAAAGGTAAAGGACAGCTTACTTGAAATACCTGAAAAATCGGTAATAATTCAGTTTCCTCACTTCTACCTAAGCGATCGAGCTGACTCTACCCTGGATATTGATTGTGGCAAGAATGCATGTTAGAGAGAATAAACTGCAATCAAAGTACCAAAGCCTCTTAGCCTCACATAACCAGAAGGAAAGGGTGATAAACTTACCTTGTGTAGCAATGTAGTGATTTGGTCTATGATAACCCTAGAATAAATTGAAAGGAAAAAAAAAATCAGCAATTTTCACCTTGGCTATGTTCCTATGAGTTAAACTTCATTTAGGATAGTATTCAGTAAACGTCACAACAGTACAGATCATGTATTAGATGCAAAAGTTCTTTTCAGCTGGGGAAGGGCAAGTGAGAAGGAAAACAAAAGCAAATGTATTTTCTGCAAAATACTTCAGTTGCAGCCTTGCACATTAGGGGCCAGAAGTAATATGTTCTTTCAGTCCCTTGCTGGCTCTGCTGGAAAGGAACAGCATGAAATCCTCTCTTGCCCTTGCAGTTAATGGCATCAGGTGCTCATAGAGTCTGAGATACACCTTCACCTATTGCTGTTGACTGCAAAGCCTATCCCTTTTTTAACAGTTAAAAAATGTCAGATTTGCATTCAGCCTAGGGAAGGCAGGAGGGCATGGTGTTCACTCTGCCCATGGTGATTTGTTTATGTTTTATTTCTCAACAGTAAAAAGGAGGATAAGTTCTTTGATTAGGTCATTTTGTATGAACATAATTTTTCAAGAAGAATATAATACAACTTTGATGACAAGAGCAACTTAATCACAAGTTGGCCAAGCAATAAAGACCAATACTCTATGCATTCTCTGCAACATGGAACAGGTTGCCAAAATGTAATGATAGCATTTTGATAGTATTTGAATTTCTGATGTGATGGGAGTGCCACCAAATGTTTAGATGATGCACCAGTATGCTGATCAATCCAGCTGTAGAAGTGTTAATATTTGAATAATGGTTATGATGCATTGTCAGTCATCAGCAGGAAGAACTTAAGGCTGTAGCACGCACGCCATTGCAATATCTTTGTGAAAGTGTAAGGGGAAATGCAAGGGGGGAATACAAGGCGGGAAAGAATCAAAACAACTTAAGATACTTTGAATATTACAGAAAGAATAACATGAGTTACAGAATTGATTTCTTTACATGACACTGAAGCAAAATTTGGAAGTCTGTGAACTGAGAAGTGTTCAGAGAGCTACAGAGTGTTTTTTTTTCCTGCTATGTGTTGCCTAATCTTTAGTACCTGGGATCAAACACTTCCATTTCCCACTGAAAAAAAGCATGGGAACAAATACATAATAACCATTGTGTCTATGATGGAGCCATTCTCTTATTAACGTGTTATACTGACAGCTCGACAACTCTGGTAATAACTGCATGCAAGAGCAAAATTAAAGCTGCTTCTGTAGTAGAAAAAACAGTATTTCCAACGGAAACTTGACTAGCAAAATTATAAACAAACATGCTGTGTTTTGTGGCAGAGCTGTCTTTGGAGGATGCCTGCAGTCCTCCAAGCTTTGCAATGAAGCCATCTGCTGAGGATGAGGAAAAGACTTTTTTGGTTCTCAGGCATTGTTTCTTCTAGGGCCACATTCTCTCCACCCTTTTGTACTCCAAAAGCAAAAAAAAAAAAAAAGTTTCTATGCAGATGTCTATCAGCATTTTATATGAGACTGTATGATCCAAATCTTTATTTCTCAAATCTCATAATATTTTAGAGTGAGATCCAAATCTGACACAAGAACATACTACTAGTCTAAAATGAGAACAATCCTGAATGTTGGGGAAAATGTGAAAGTGAATTCGAATCTAAGTCCCCAGTGTGAACTCCCTTTCCTTTCATGACAGATTATTCCCTTCAGAGATCAGTGTGGCATCTAACTAAATATATTTACATATGTGCCTTCACTGCTTGGTGACTGTGCTATTCTTTCAAACAGCAAGGGACTGAGTAGAAATCTGAGCTTAGTTTAATGATGCTTATAAACATCAGTAACAAGAGACATCTTCATAAAGTTCCCTCAGACTTCATATTGTTACAACTGAAGTACCTACTTTTCATGTATTGCTCTACTTCCTCCACATTCTGAGAAAAAAAACCATCTGTTACATTCCTGTTTCATCCTAGCAATTAGATTTGAACTGCAAAATCTGGCACCAGTTTTTAGAGATGTAACTGCTGAACAAGAAATCTTTAGCCAGCACAGTTTCCTATGAAGCAACACTTGTTTTACTTAGCCTAACATCTAGCACTCCATGTAAACAGTAACATTACTAACTTTGCTATCCATAGACTTCTGGCTTTAGATAAATAATATTGGCTTTTTAATTATTCTCAATTCTACTTTTGAGCTCATTTTTCCAACCAAAAACACCTTGTCTCTTAAAGAATTTATTCTAATGTAAAACATTAAGTTAACATGATGCAGAATGAACAAAGAAGCCACTTTCAATAATTAAACAGCCTACATATTTAATGAAATGTCTTGCTTGCATTAGAAATACTGGTTAACAGCTGCAGAATATACTTTGAAGGCGACTTAAAAGTGCAGAGATGACAAGAGACTGCAAATCTCTGCATTAGGCATTACGGAGTTTTGTCACATTAATATGCAAACAGCTTTCTTTTAAATGTGGAATGATGCCAAGCTGTTGACAGAAAGTGAAAATAACATTTTGCTAGCCCATATAAGCACCAGCAGGCAAAGTAGCCATGCAGTGTTCCTGGCAAGGTTTCAGTCTAGTGGCAGCTGGAGGAAATGACTCATTTCATTTACTCATTGACAAAACTTTGAGGCTTTTTTCTTCCTTTAGTGCACACCTAGCTTCCAAAGATAGCATTCTCCAGTGCTAAGCAATGTTAGCAGCTGTTATTAGCTGTGGTATCTATTACAAATTGTGAATAATGTGAGAATAAGAAGAGCTCCCTCTTTGACTGAACACAAAATTAAGCTTGTTGACTACATCAGGATACGCACATCGATATAATTCCCATTGATGTAATCAGAACTTGTTTCTCCTTCAATAGGCTGCAATCTCACTCGAGAATGATCATCTGAAAAGGGAACAACAGAGAGGGAAAAAAGTAATTAAAGACATATTCAGTAACATAGGCCTAATCAAAATACTCTTTTATAGTCAAACTAAAACCTTAGAAATTACAAGTTCATGCTTATTTTGTCGGACACGAAAACTGTATCTACATTTAATTCTCATTTCAGTCGTTCACAGGCTTTCCAAATCCCCTCTGGTTTTCAGTATGAATTTCTTAAATCTTATAATGTGAAACCCATTACACTTATGATTTTTGCCTTGACCCCCCTGCTTCTGTCAATAAAACAACATAAAGTTATCGAAGGTTTATTCATTTGGAAATGTTTCTGCCAGTACTCAGAAGGAGCTGAAGTCATTCAAGACATACTGTAACCTCAGAGTTTTTGAAGGAAACTCATCATCTTTTCAGTAAGCGAGAAAGCAAAACAAAGTAATAGCAAAATCCAAGCTGTAAGACAATGGCTTTGTCACTGAATTTTGCTCCACTGTGGTCATCTGTATCTATCCAGGACTGGGAAAACACTTTCAACTTTATTTTCTAAATTCCAACCTGAAACACCATGGCATGAATTCATCTCATGACAGCTGCCTCATCTTCTCTATGATATAGCAACACTGCTAGAGGCTAGTTCCCACCCTGCACAAGAATATCTGTAGGCTGGCAGGGCTCCTTGTTCTCGGAGACTTTCTCTCTTGACTCTCTTAGTTCAAAAGCAACCACATACAATGCCTTTTTCAGAATGCTGCACAAGTTGTAGATAAAACAATTTGAGGGTAGGATCTCAAGGATGGAGAGATGATAAGCAGCAATTTTATTGCTGCTTTGTTAATGAGGTACTCTTGCTAATTAGATACCTGTGTATTATTGTTTTGCTGGCTGCCTGCTGAGTTAATATTACTTGCAGCTGATAGACCTTCATGACGGCCATTATTTTGTTGCAAATGTAAATAATCATTGAAACACCCAAAACTTGCCACCTGTGTTCTGAACAGCTATTTCTGAAGCTTTAAAATTCCTAAAAGATAACAAATAAATGAAAGAACATGATGTGGCTTAAAAACCCAACTTCATTATAAGTAGCATAATTTTGGCCCACATTATGGTGCCGGGAGAACAAGGCAAGTGCTTCTTAAAATAACATTGTTTTGGAATTACAAGTTAAAAGAGAAACTGGTTGAGGTAAATTCTTTACTTCTTCCTCTTATGCTCCAAGTCTTAGGAAACAGAGCTCTCAGAGCCTCATTTATTTCCCCGGGATTCCCTTGGGAGAGAGAAAGGGCATGCTACAGCCCCAAACATAGTATCAGAATGAACTAGAATTCCATCTCCAGGTTCCACACAGGTCTTACATTGCTATTTTCTTGGAATTATTTCACTCAACAGTCTTCAAGAATGAGGTTTTCAAACATACTGGAATATTTCAATCAGTTATATTAATCAGGTCAGCCTTTTCAGCCTCCTCATTCACTTTTCCAAGAATAAAAATTTATAGAGCTGTGACTTTCCATTACATAACCCCTGCTTGTCTGACTCTACCAAGCTATGCTTATCCAAATGCTTTGCTATTCTATGCTTAATTAAGCTATTTATCAGCTTCTTCAGAACAGAGGTTTGGCTCACAGGACCTTAATCCTAAAAATCCATCTTACTTAAGAAAGATATTAAGGAACTTTCTAAGCTCCAGCCACAGCTGCTGCTTTTACAGTTTTGGGACCTGATCCAACTTCTGCAAAAGTCAGCAGACTCAGAAGTCAAGCTTGCTTGGACTCATGGTACATCTTCATTCATATTTCCATGATTTCCCACATCGTTGCCTTACAGGCATTCTCACCAGGACAACTCAGGCTAGTAAAAATCGACACTTTTGCATTCCTTGAATTACAGAGGGCAGGGTTCAGTTGTCTAAGCACAAAACATCTCATGGCACTTTATACAGCCACCAGGATATACTGGCTAGCTTTCAGCTGCCACTATGGAATAACATCTCTCATATGTACTGTGCTGCATTCGTCGGTCTTGCACAGATGTCCCAGGTCACCTGAAATAGCATCACATGTTTATATTTAGGTAACAGAAACCCCTATTTGATCACTTGCCCAGAAATGAGTTCCATACTGAAGAAAACAAGCTTAGATTTCCCTCTAAGAAACATCTTAAAAATGTAACTTCCTGTTATTTGACTGATTTATACAACTGAATAATATACAATATCTTTTCTTTACATTTCCATTACTTTGTTACTTTTCTTGCAGTAACTCTTGCATTGGATTAAGCAAAATGAAGAAGTTACTTCATACCTATACCTTTGTTTCATCTCTTTCCCTTTTTTCTTCTCATGTGAATTTTTTTAGTACTGCATTCTCAGCTAAGTTTCTGAGAGTTCTGGAGGTAATGGGCTGTCCAATACCCATTTATTTGCAGTGGAACTGAAGTGACTCCTTTTTTTTTATTGCTTTGAGAATTCCAGTTAACTCCTTACTGCATGGCCACACTTGTTAAATTGAAAAAAAATCCTTATGTCAACACACCGAAATGTTACTGTCTGGGTTGTGCTTACGTAAAGCAGATTTAAAACTAAGAGATATGCAAGCCATATTCTTTAACACGTGTGTTGATTCTTAAATAGTCTCTAGATTAACTGTCCATATTTTTAAGGTATGTTTTTCCTTTATACTTCAGCTGCTCTTGACAATTTATGCAGCTTTCAAATACTCTCTTTTCCATCTCATTGTTATTTTGATAACCTTCCATTAGAAGATCCAATTTAACTTTCCACTGATCACTTAAGCTTTTAAAATTATTTATCTTAGAATAAATTTGTCTTTGCAGAATATGGTAATAGGTAACAAGTATAATAATTTTATTCTCTCTTGCCTCATGTTACCTACAACAGGTATATGCCAGCCTGCAGACTGTGATCTCTAGGAAACAAGCCCCTTGAGTAGCTGGTTGATTAGCATGCCTAGCCAATGACCCTTTCTTGGGACATGCATTCCTGGTTCTCTGCAAATCAAACCTTTTATAAATGTCTCACCTAAAATCTTTAGCTGCTTTTAAAAGCTGTGATCAATACTCTCTTCTCATTTAGTCAATACTGAGTAAGGTAAAAATAAATACAGAACCTCTCCCATTCCCTCAAGATCTCTCCTGAGGAAAAAACTAATAAATTTTACCAAAATCCATGCCTAACCCCACACAGTTATGGCAGAAGCATAATTTTTCTTAGGTGATGAAATCCATTTAGCAGGTTCATGCTGGGTTTAGTTTGTAATGAGAAAACACGAAGGTTTTTTTGTTCAGTAAAGAAAGAACATGTTTTCTGTGGGTGATGGGACCGTGATCATGATTCAACTTTTTGTAGCCACTGTCATACAGTGGGCAGGGCACGCTTGTAGGCAATTAAATGCACATCACTTGGGTAACATAAAGCATATTACAATTTTGACAAGTTCCTGCAATGCTGGATGCTTGGTGCTATTGTTTTAGTTCCCTCTGAGAACAATAATGACTACAAGCAATAATGTAACAGTAGTATCTTGGGAAAAATTAAAACAAAGAGGGTAAATGCATAGAAAAAAATATGCTTTGCAGAAAAAAATATACATTTCATTATAATCATGTACCCATAGTCAGTGGCATCTCAACCACCATATTTTTAAGTGTTTGAATGTAACATAAAAGAGCAATTTATTAAAATGCTTTTAAGCTAAAGCATATACTTTATACAATTATCTGGGACAAATTTTCAAAAGTAAACCATTCAAATTGTCCCCTCAGACTCTGAAAAATGCAATTATTTATCCAGGAGAAAAACACATAAAGTAATTAAAAAGTTAACTACCCCATTTGCATACATGTATTTAACAACAAAGGACAAATTGACTGACAAACTGTGGGCAGTTTCAGCTTTTCTTTTAAGATACTGCCTTTAATTTGAGTAGATCTTAATTCTAACTTGAGTTGTCTTTGTTTTCACAGCCATGTAAACAGGAAGTGTTATTGTTAAAAACTCCATCCAACTCTCTCCCTCTGCTAAATACTGAGGACTTTCAAGGAAATTGAGATCTAAATGTCCTGAGTTATATTTTGTATCTTAGAAAGCCTTCAGTATCACCTGTAATTGTCATTGATTTGTGTATCTAATATCTTCTATGTGTTCTCCCCTGGCTATTCATCACTTGATTACCTCAGACATAAAGCACTAGCAGTTTTCTAGCTTTCTTCAGCTGAAGAGTGTCAAAGTGTAAGACAATGTCTAACATGACATTAAAAGAGGGGAGTGACACACTAAACCTGACTACAAGAGAAGATCTATTGTAATACTGGAATACTGGAAAAAATACTGGAAAAAAAAATTCACAAAGCAAGGATAAGCATAAAACTGCTTTGTATTTCTTATTTTTGACTCTGATATTTTTAATCAAATTATTAACTGTTACTCATATACTGTATTCTGACATCCTCACAAAATAAGAAGTTTGTTACACATTAAATATTTCTTGGAGGGAAACAAGCAAAACCATATCTAGCTAACTTATCTGCTTTTGCATATGCGCCAGCCCATCATGATAATCACATTTCTCTAGAAGACTAAATTTCCTTTTTCAGTATATAGTACAGTGTACATCCAAAATACACAGCAATACTCTCATGTCCACTCAAAACCACGTGGCAGATCATCTCTTGCTGAATTTGCCTCTGTCTCCATGTGCATTTCCTGTGGGTTCTCATTCTGCAGCAAGCTACAGAGCTGTTTTCTCTTTCTCTGCAGACGGTCTCAGCCTGGCTGGGCCCTATTCACATCCCTTACTGTAGGTCACTAAGCTGGGAGCTGTTCTCTCCAGACTCATTACACATGCACTGTAGAGAGGACCTCCTGAGGTGGTGATTCAGAAGCATTCAATTGGGCTCTATCTCAGAACCATTTCTCTAGAAGACCTGTCCTTTCTGTCAAGCCCATGCGGTTCACTGATGAGAAAACCTAGGCAGATACGTGCCTGGACAAACACCTAAGATAGGTGCTGAAGTTAGTGCAAATATGCACTACATACTCCTTCCACAGGTCCTCCAAATGTTCAGACAACCAGCATAGCTTATTCTTCTCTGCTGTCCCATGTATCTGGGGTTCTATATAACTTCTGAACTCAGCAGTATCATTAAATGATCCCTCCTTAGGGATCACCCTTCATTATCATGCTTACAAAGCAAGGTGACAGCTGCTTATTTCTCTGCTTATACCTGCTCATGGTAATCTGGCTGGCTGTTAAAAACACACACACTCCACATCTTAAATTTAGATTTCAAAGTGAAAAAACAGGGGAAGGATCATCTCCTACATACACACCGAGAATTTACCTTTAAGTGCAACAAGAGCAGTGTGTAAACAATATAACTTTATTCAACTTGATATATTTCCTGCCTCCACGTTCACGTGCAACATCGCTAGTCACAATGCTTTGGAACTCTCATAATGCAAGATTTAGGGGTCACTCACCAAAGCATGTTACCATCTCCTCAAGTTATTTGATTATTGGTATGTCTAATCCTTATTAAGCCTGGAATTTTTAAGTAAAACATAAGGGTTACCTTTTTTCCTTAGAGTCTGTCTAGCATAAGCCAGGATAGCTGTCTCTGTTATTGTGGAACACTTAAGCACCAGTATTGTCTGCTCCTAAAATATCCAGAACCTAATACCCACGTATTGGTGTGATCACGGGTAGTCTTGTGCTAAGCTGACAGGAGCAGTTTGGGACCTGTTAGAGCTGAGTACTGGTTAAAGGTGTCATACTTCATTAGCCAAACGCTGATTACAGGATGGAAGGTATACAGAAGGGCAGTTGAGAAAATGCATTAAATCTGACAGTTTTCTGAAGAAAAAAAAAAAATTAACACTTTCCCTCATTTTTATCTTCCTAATTAGGGAAAAGGAATATAAGCCTGATGTGAGCACAAGGCTGGTGGTCATTCTTATCCACATCTGAAGGGAAGTTAACAAAGTGCACAATTATGCTGTCAACACTCACATGCAATGATATTCCCATATCTATTTTTCATTCTGTTCTCATCTTTCTTAGCTGAATCCCATGGTGCAGACTGTCCTTCAAAGAAACTCTAAAAAAAGGAAAGAAAGTGACATTAAGAAAAGCATGCAGCAACAGTTACCTTATGGCTAAATGAAACAGAAAGGCAAACAGAACTTGTAGGTGTTGTTGTTAAAGTGTCATTTAAATGATTCATTTATTGAGCAAAAAGGCGAGTCTCCTGTTTAAATGGTATTTATGCATAGCTCCAGATGTTACTTAAAATTTGACATGAGATTATCTGTGTAATAGCAAGAAGAATTATTTGCAAGTGAAGTGCTATTTAAACCTTTCCAAATCTGCATTCTTGCAACACTGAGAGTCCTTCACTTGTGCTATCCAGACTCCCTGTATAGTTCTCATATACACATGTGAAGCTGAAGGAGCTTCATTATCAGTGTTGGAGCTGCTCCAGTATTTGAGTGTAGAAATTACAGACTGCACTGATAAGTTTTATTTTTGACATAACCCAAGTTTCATTTACTTCTTGGCAGATGACCTCATGGATCAAAACATATACAGGCATTTAAAAAAACACGGATTCAACTAGCACACGTGTCTTTTTTCTCTTAAGCACAATTTATGACACCACCATGATGATTATTTTCTCAGAAAATAAAATCAATGTGATTTTGTGAAAGATATAATCTCATATTCACTGAACTGCTGTCCTTTAGCTAATAAATCTCATGTAAATAAGAAAGTTGAAGGTGCTAAAGGTTTATTTTTATATTAATAAAACACAGAAGCTGCCAAAAAGAAGCTTGCCAGAAAGCAAGTTGTTACGCCCTATATGTCCTGTGCTTTCTGTGGTGTAAAAGAGCATTTGCTCATTCTCTTACTTTATGCATTGTATTCCTAAGTCATATGATGCAGATACATTTTAAAATTTTGTATTGAAGTATTAATCTTGTGTTAAAAAATACTTTGTTGCCAAGCAAACTACTGGAATTCTATCATGATTATGGCCAGTCTTAACTCATGTTTTCATATTTTTACTAGAGTTATGAGTAGATTAAATCTTTTGTACCACACTAAATAGAGAAAACATCGGGAAGTTTGTATGTCTTGCAAGATCTCAACACATTCTGAGTGGTTTAAAACAGGTTATCCCCATAGAATTGTCTACTATTACTGTCTTTTGCCCTCAAATTTAAAAAAAGTTGTTTTTCAAATCCGAATGATTTCCAATAAAAAAGAGCATAAAAGCCAAACCAAACCCTTGATCTCTTGCTGAAGTCAATGGAACACAAGGGCATTCAGTGTGTAAAATGGGTATTCTTTTTGCAAGTTTACTAGAGTGCTGGTTTCCAACTTATGATCTAGAAATTCCTGGGAATATATGGACTACTTCTAAAATGTTTATAAATACTAACTCAAGAAAACCAGAAGCCTTGTCAGTGGCCTTAATTTGTTTTTCCTTCATCTCTCCACACTTCCTTAGAAAATTTTTATTGGTTTGGAAACTGAAATCATTAAAATCCACTAATACAAATAAATCTCTCCTTAATCATAACATACCACCATTGGGTAGAGCTCTGAGAAACACTGACTGCTACCAGGATAGACAAGTGTAACCCTGTGAATCCTAAGATGATGTACAGCTTTGGGGCTCTCTGCGAAAAAGGCCTCAATTGTTATCTGATTATAGATTTGCCAACGGCATCTAATGCAAGCAGGCCTGAGCACTTTAGAGCACTCTCAACTCAGGCTGGATGGAAATTACTTTTCTAGTAAGTCCGACCAAACTGCATAAGGAATGACTCTCCGTGGGCAAAGATCTATGTCTCAACTTCTTGCAAAGTTCACACTCAGACGACACTGGGTGATGAACAATTAAACAAAGTTAAAGGCAAAGCAGAAATGGAAATGGTCAGCAGCAAAGCTCCAAAGATACAAAGGAACTAACAATTCATCTGATCTAAAATTTGACGTGGATTTCACATTTCAGACAGCTAAGTAGACTACTGAAAATTCTAGTTTTCTTACAGTCCTTCTCCTAGAGACTAATGCACAGAATTGATCCATAAGACACTACCCAGCAAGTGGTTCTGAGTTTAATTCAGTAAGCATTACATGTGCTGTTACAGGGAAAGAGTCCTGCTGACACAGCTTCTGAGCCTACATCTTGAAATACAGAAGACCCAAATATTCTCCAAGGGACATCTTGCTTCTCTCTGTCCCTCTAATGAACTTTTACAAAATTGCTTTAAACCAATCGAATAAAGTAAATCTCTGGAGGCAACTAGGAAAGATTTAGATGGTGCTGAATTCAGGGAAGAAATACAACAGGCAATGTACTGCTTTTGGCAACTCGTCTGCATCTCATCTGCAATGTACAAGTTCTATTTCTCCCAAGTGTTTGGAACTTCTGAAAACAATGATAACTTTAATGAGCCTTACAGATAAACCATCTCCTAACAATTTATATGCAACATAGATAATTCTCTTCTTTAGAACAGATATATATCAAACCTCACAGAACAGCAAAGACCAGGAAGCAGATTTACATTTCCAGCTACTGCTTACCGACTTCACTTCCTTTATTAAAAATGTATTACAGAAAAGGTACTTCAGATATTTATTTTTCTTTGAGTTTTTATCAATAAATTAGTGAATGAAATAAAACTTATCACATGGGGAAAATAAGACATAATTTATGTATATCCATTTTTCTTTTTAATTCATTTTGGGATACACACTGGTATTACAGTGAGAGGAATACAGTAAGAATAATTTGAAGGAAGAGGTATTACAGTGCAAAAGCATAAAAAAACCCAGTTATTGTAAAAGACAGCTGGAGTGTCATTTCCTAAATTCCCCGTGTGCTGCCATTACAGAAACTGCAACAGAATGATAATCTGCAATGTATTATAAGGAGAAATCTCATTTGTCCCACAAGTGAAGAACAGAGCAGATATTTCATAACAGATGATCTGTCAAGATCTTTCCCTACTTGTGAGAAATACACGTTTCATTACAGAAATTTTTTAAATCTCTTTCCTGACATATCACTCTCCAGGGATGCTGCTGCACAGCAGCCCACACATTATCTTTGTGGCTATTCATTCTAATTCATCCTTAGAAGTTTCTTAAAACTGTGGACCATTAGGAAGAAATATGGCCCCCTAACAGCTTCACTCCGCCAAATGCTTGGCAAGGGCAATGGAGAACCGAAAATGAGTATAGGACATTTCTCAAATAATTTAAAATAAGTATTTCTTCAACTCAAAATCACACAGAACCCTGGCTACCCAGCCTCCATGATCTTATTGAAAAATGAAATGCTCTTCAAGCCAGCTGTTGTTACAGCAGACATTTCAGTATGCATGTCAACTGCCATTCTGTTAGTAGAAAATATTACAATAATTAGGATAAAACACTTTCTGAAGAAAAATTAATTACAGACAACTGCTTTATATGCAACAGGAAAACTGGTCAGCGATGCAGCAGGAGGATCATCTTAGGAAGAATGTGATATTTTTGTGTGCTTTGACTCAATACTGCAGTGGTTTCCATTAAAAATTAAATATTTACCAAGGGCTAATTCACTGTGACCCTCAGACTAGAAAATAACTGCAATATCTCAAATGAGAGGGGGAGATAATCACTGCAAATACAGATATTTTTAGATTACTCCCTTTCCTTATTTAAAATTCATAAGGCAAAAGAATACTGGAAAGGACCTATATAAAAGTACAGTCGAAGAGGCCGGAGTGCGGAGAACAGGATGAGATCTTCAGAACAAAATTTGTATCTCAGCTGATTGTCATCTTTGCCAACACACTTTCTATCCTAGATTTCATGCTTCCAGATAAGTATACTTAAAAAATTACATCTTTGTAAGTGCTTTAAGATCTACAAATGTAAAGTGTGGAACTACTATTTTTATTATTAGTCAAAAACCAAGCAGCAACTTTTCGAAAAAATACTTTGTAGTTGCTAAGTGACAATAGTGTAGTCTCTTACAATGTCATTTACAAAATGCAACCTCTTATAAGCAAAGAAATGAGAAGTTAAGGACATCATAAATCTCTACCTACTTAAAAAGCGAGAGTATTATTTTTAGGTACAAAGAAATGGTATTGCAATGTGTAACAGTCTTAAGTTTGACCTGTAGATTTTTTTAAAATATATTGGTCTTTATGATATCTGATTTTCTCTACTGACTCTGGGTTTCTTCACTGGTAACATTCATTTTCCATTGCTATTTCTAAATAACCAGATTACGATATATTTAACAACATTGGCAATTTGACGTGTCCAGTTATAAATACCTCTGGATTTGTTTTTAGGTTACATGCAGAGAGTTATGCACTGTCTACTTTTAAGCCAGACTAGACAACTAACAGTGATCCTAATGGAGGTCCTTGTCTAAACTCAATTAGCTAGAGAAGAAAATTATACTTCTACTATAGCCCTCTGAGTTGCAGCTAAATTAGATGTCTAAAATGCCCCAAATTTGATAGTGAAGATTCATTACTAGTTTAACACTAATGCATTTTATATGTGGAGATTACAGATGGGAAAAAATGCATCCATAACAGTCTGAGTTAAGATCGTAGGGTCACATTAGACTCTTCTTAGTATTTACAAACCCTAGTAAATACACATTTAAGCAAGTCCATAAATGTTTGGAGGACAAGGATTTACAGGCTCATGTAATAAACACTGCATGATTTGTGAGTGCAGTAAATCTGTCGGTTCATTGGATTTTCAGTATTCAGAATCTGCTAAATATCTGGCATGTGAGGATGTTCTTGTGACTTAACAAAATTGTTTTTTGTTTTTTTTACAGAAAATTGAAATAATCGCATTCCGTTTGTTGACAACTCAGTATTTAGACTATTGAGGAATTAAAAAGGGTCCCTGAAAGTTACATTAAAAGAAATCTGCTAGGCACTTTGAGGGAAGCTTTCATCATTGAAAATGCATCACCTGTAGGTAATAGATCTTCCCAAGTGTTTGCAAGCAGTGGTAAATGATTTCACTGATGGCAACCCACAGTATGCAAGCAGCTCTTCGTACTTCAGTCATTGCTTTGGTCACTGAGAGCATCTGTGGATGACAGCCTGCCACTAGAGAATATATTCACCATCAGCTTTTCCTTCTCTGTCAGCTTCAATCACTGAGAATTATGTCCAGTTTTCAAATAATGGAATTTAAAAAAACATTTAACTGTGCCTGCCCTTGAAAAGTGTCTGTTGCAAGAGCCAATGTGAAAATCTATCTAATCAATGTAAACTGATTTCAGAAGCTATAAAGTACTGGTGTGTTACTGTAGCCTAAGTCTGAACACAGAAGAAAAAAAACCCCAAAGCCCAATAAAGACTGTTGCAGATAGAATATATTGATGTTATTGCTAGAACTTCCTTGTTGTGTTCAGATTTTTCTGGTAAAATTAGGCTGACAGTTTACATAAGATTTTTTGTGTGTGACATACAAGATGCAGGTCAGGTTTAAAGCAGATACAGAGTTAACAGTCTGACATACAGCACCTCTCTGATATTCTTCCCAATGCTCCTTTATGTGGTTGTTCCTCCTTGAACTGATGTACAAAATCCCAGAAACATCCACTCAAGGGTTTGCATAGCCAGAGGTAGGAAACAGTCTTTTCTTTCTCAGGTGAATTTAGGTTAGTCTGCATTACACATGAGAAGAAGGGTAGAAAAGCAAAAGTCCTTCTGGTCTTTTGAGACACTAAACATCATACTCAGTGCCTACATTAAATGCTGAAATGGAAGGGAAACTATTACTTCCTCCACTGACTAACTGCAGCATGCCTTAACACTTGGATTTCAAAACAAGGACTAAAACCACACAGTTAAGACAAAGTCTGGTACTAATTCTGTGATTGCATTGGTGCACTCATTTTTCAGAGGCAGTGCTTTCAGTTAGTGCATTTCCTAATATGTTTGTATTTTTAAAGTCACAGGCTTTGCTACTCCCTGGACAACTGGGCAGCCTAGTTAACCTATAGCAGCACAAGGAAAACACACTAAAATGATCAAACTGCTTCAGTACTGTACTATGAATGACATAGGTACTTGCACCACTTATCGTAAGTCAGCTCTAGTTGACAATAGCATTGGGAAACATACATGAAATTTAGTTAACACTATAGGACAAGGGAGTAGCTCACTAGCTTACTAGAATAGAGAAGTAACTTAAGTGAAAGTGACTTGTCAGTCACTGTGAAAATTGTTGCATCCCTTCAGGAATAGCAGGTCGTGAGTACCAGGCATGCTGAAGGCTGGATTTTGGGTGCTAAGAGCATTTGAACAAGATACTCAAGAATAAGTTTTTTTTTCTACCCAGTCCTATATTTGACAGTGTCTAGAGCTGACTGGGGAAAGAACCCAGAGGATGAGGTGACCCGAGAGACTGTAGGAGAACATGTGGCATGGCTGGAAACACCACACAGATCGACCTGAATTCTTTCCTGGAATGTGTCCTCTCCCGTGGAATGGAAGTTCTGCGATTTGTAAAACTGCACATATTGGTGATGGAAATATTTTGGTAGCGTAGTACATTTAGTCTCCAATAACCAATTGTCATTTGGTCTTAAATCATGACTAGGCTGCAAAAAAGAGTGTCATAGAGTACTTCTGTAATAACTAATGAAGAATTACTTTCCATATATTTTTAACCCAAACTATTTATGAGATCTGTTGGTGTAACTTCTTTTCTTGTTATCTAAAACTGAAGATAACACCTGAAACTCACCTGTAATATTAAACAGCAGGAATAGAAATGTTTACAGATTCTGCAGAGCAGTCTAAAGATTTGACAGATAACCTAGTTTTGATAGGCTTTCAGAGCCATTTTCATTTTACCTACTTAAGTTTTAAAAACTCCATTACTTTAATTCCTTTAAAATTCTTTAAGACTACCGTATAAGGAAAGATTTTAGAAACATGGTGAATTAGTAAGAGGACTGCAATAGAATGTACAATTAAAACTCCAATTTAGAAACTTATTCCCTGGCATACTAGACAGCAATAAGTTAACCTCATTAATCTTCCTGATTTATCTCCAGCAGAAAAATATAGTATGTTGATAGGATTTCATGATCCTTTTTTACAGAAAGGACCCTCTGGGTACAATATGCACACTTGTACTGTAACTAATGTGCAGGATATATTATTTTTAACTTGTAAAAGAAAATAAAGTTGGTCTCAAGCAGTGCTTATTTCCTCTTATGACAATCAATTTCCTGCTTTCGGAGGATTTAATGAATACTTTTCATGTACAGCATGTGGGGTTTTCTCATCTCTCCATTCCTCCCCACCTTTTTTTTTTTTCTTCACACAGTATGTAATTAAGAGTGCAAACTTGAGCAAGACTCATGACTGTAATGTCTGTAAACATAAAGTGAATGAACACAGGCTACTCTGAATACCAACTATTTCTGTGCTTTGATAGGAAACCAGAGAGAGACATTGATCACCACCCAGGCACTATCCATCCTTTTGTGAACAAAACTATCTGCATCATTATTCATTAACTGTGCCATCTCCTTGCTTCCTCCCTATGTTGTTCCAAAGGATGTAATTACACATGTTAATTGTACATACATGAGTAAAAAATTGTGCAGAGTCGTTTATTTCTCAATGAGAAATTCTACCCACCCAGACACAGGTATTTCTTCACTACAAGGATGGTGAGGCACTGGAACAGAGAAGGTGTGGATGCCCCATCCCTTGAAGAGTTCAAGGCCAGGTTGGATGGGGCTCTGAGGAACTAGGGAGAGATGTCCCTGTCCATGGCAGGAAGGGAGGAACAAGATGATTTTTTATGTTCCTTCCAATCTAAACCATTCTGGGATTCTATGATTTACACAAAAGGGGCAGGGCTCCAGGTCGCATACAGCCCACTGAATGTGTAGGTAAGGTAAATTCCAAATTGACTTCTTTATACTATCTTTGGAAGGGCGACATGTAAATACTTCAAAGGACTTGGACAGAAAGAAAATACTCTGGTCACTATGACATGGTTTGAATGAGGCCAAAATGGAGAGGTGTCTTAAAATGTCATATGAAGGCAGAGACATTGAATTTGAGCTAATGCAGGTCTCCAAGGTACCACTATAACCAGATTTTTCCCCTCTTGTTTTTCATTTCCAATTTATTCAGGGAACTCTTTTTCAAGTCCCTTTCTGCCATGCGAAACATTCCTTCCACAATGCTACTTAGAGGTACATCACTCCTAGGTTTTCTTTAATGTACTCAGAATGTTAGCAGGCAGATGGTTTCTAAAAACTAGTTTTAGGTACTTTAGAGGTTTGAGAACATTATTTGGAATCTTTTTGTGCACTTTAAATTTAATTCAAAAAGCTAATAAAAGATGTAAATATTTTTTCTGAGTCTAGCCCATTCTTCCTCCTAAAGATTAGCACTTTGATATTTGATTTACTTTACAAATAAAAACTTGCCCCAGGGAATGGTTTCACAGAGCTAATGAAATATTATAAAAGTAGAGCATAAAGATACAGTGTGCTGGGAAAAAAGAAGGCAAGGACCGCAGATTTGTTCTTTCTTTACTAAAGAGTTTGCAATTGGTTTAAAATATAACAAAAAAGAGAAAACAAAAGGAAGAAAAGAAAAAAGAAATTAAAATGAAAAATTCAGAGTGAAACAGAGAGGGGGAAGAAAAGAAGAAAATACAAAAAAATTCAGGCACCAAAAGAAAAAGTCTGTATTTGACTGAAGTTGTAAGCTTTGTGTTGCAGTCATTAAAATTTTCTGTTCACTCATGTTTTACATAATGATTGATGAGAGCTATTTCACTTATTGCCTAGATATATTATGTAATGAACAAGACAAGGCTTAAGGATTCCAAGAAACTTTTCTGAAGTGGGAAATACTTTCCATGGGAAAATACTTCTTTTCCATGACTTGACTGATGCTGTAAGCCTGTGACATTATTCTTCAAGCAACTATATTATTTGAAAAGAGACTATTTAATACCCGTGCACTTCTGCTTACTGAAGATTATTTCTTATGAAAGGTGATCAACATTAAACTGGTGGACACATACACTGATAAGAAAGGTGACTTCTGACACATTTCTAGGCAATCCAGTAATATTTTTGTCTGATTTTATCTGAATACATCGTTGTAATTGAGACAGTGCTCTGAGCTCAGAATTCACAAGAACTGCCTGACTTTAAATTATCAGCAAACTCAGACACAGAAAACCTGATAAGATCTTCAAATCCCCTGTAAAGACAAGCTGTTTGTGATTTAGAACCACACAATTTGGAAAAACCTTCAATGTAATAAAATTCCCTGAAGCAGTAGAAAACGGCATGTGGGAAAACAAAACAAAAGCAAACAAATGTTGAATTTGAAAAGTGAATAAACCCCTCCCCTATCTTCATCCAAGTTGTAATGTACACACAGCTGATCTAACCTTTCAGAAGTGATAAAGCACCCCTCAGATTTGGCTCACTAAGTGGGCCTCAAGGGTTTCCATGAGTGTATCTCAGCTGCTCTAGTTAATATAGTTTGAATAGAAGATAAGAGAGAAACAAAGCTCACATAATAAGATTTTAATTCTGCTACAAGGCAACACTGACATCACATTTAACTACAAGATAAAAGCCAGAATACACTGGCGTACACAGATGGAACACAAATATTTTGCACACTGTTGTTTTTCCCTGTAGATAAGATAGAACTTTTCAAGGGAAGTAAGAGCAGTAGGGTATGTTAAAACAGATATAGGTCTACTTGCAGTGCCCTTTCAAAAAAAAGGATAGCACTTCATTGTGCTGGCTCATTACATTTTTTGATCTTCACAGGAAGCTTTGGTGCCTTGATGTCTGCTTTGCTTGTTTGCAAATACACCGTTTCCTAGCATATATAAAGTCAATCGGTCATTCCTCTGGGCTTGACTTTTGGGCCAGCATTTTCCTTGTTCTAAAGAAAAAGATCTCCTATCTAAAAGCTACTTGTCTATTTTACCACTTTTACTGGCTGGCATCCAGTCCCTGAGCTTATCATTTGCTACACTTTCTTGCTTCAGGGAGAGTAGTAATGGGTCACACTAGAGCCACTGAGAACTTTCACAGCAACGGGAGCTACTGCTAACTTCACTATTCAAAATTCCTGGCTCTGGGTTTTACAGTTATGTTCCCTTTTCCCAGACATCCCTCTGCAGGCTCTCAATCTGTAATTGCTTCCTGTCAATCAACTTCCCTTGGACAACTGCACACTTACTGGAAAGGTCGATAAAAACTTCGAAAAAATGGTGTTGGTCCTAGATGATTTCTCATCTGTCTGAGAAAATACTCAAAGAATAATAGAGAGTATTTAAGAGCACATAAAGATAATCAGCATAGAAATAGTAGAGGTAGTAATGGGATTGACAATGATGACAAATGTTGCTGTCAGTTGTTAACCTAATTATTTTTAGTTTGCTCACTGTACACCGACAGACAGCAGACCTTCAATACAGCCCCTAGACTACTCGTTAGAACAAGCAGTGTCTGCTTAGGCACACTAATGAAGAGCAGCAGCTCACCAACCTGAATTGCCTTATTTTGATGTTTGAAATGTATATACGGCACTTTCGCATTCCAAGAGAGGTAACCCTGCAGAAGTTCATCAACCAGGCTTAAAACCAGACAGTTCATTCAAATATATTATACACTGAATCGAGGCTATTAAAATGACCCAGGCTCAGCTAATGGGTAGTGTGTAGTGGAAGTACTCTGTGGAAGTTAACAATGAGGGAGGGACAAAAGGGGTTGCTGTGCCTAAATTTCTTATCTTATTCTTGCCTCTTATTTGAAGAGCAGTACTGTATCGTTCGTCTAACATCAGGTATGTGGTACTAATATTATCTCAGTAGAAAATACAATGCATATGTGACAGTTCCACTACAGCATGTATTTACAGGAGCTTAATGATTTGGATTGTCCAGCTCTCTTTCCATGTAATCAGTTATTATATTCCTGATGCTCAAGAGAGAAACTTTCAAAGAGCTTTTGAAAAGTCTTCTGAACTTGTACCGACTTTGTGCAATACAATGGGGATCTCTGAATGTCCCAGTGCAAATAACTCTTCCTTCTTATTTATCACACACAGAGCTACATTCAGAGAATACACTCTGCAAGTGAAATAAGTACTGAACTAACTAACAGGAAAAATCTATCTCCAGAAATAATGACGGAGATGGGAATTTGAGTCGTGAGTTACTTACTGTGCAGATGTACAACAAGAATGTCTCTTCTCCTCTAGTTTGGGGATGTTTTACAATTGCTATGTACAAGTAACAGCACAGTTTAGCTAATTAACAATCCAAATACAATACTCACAGCAAACAGACTCCAGGAAAAAAAAAGGGGGGAAGAAAAGTAGCATTGTTTGACAGAAGAGTCTTTCTTCTAAAGGCCAATATGGTGAGGACATGAAGGTGAATTGTTTATGAAGTAAAGAGAGCTAACTGAAAAGCTACCAAGTCTATGTTAACACAAATGGATTATGAGACATGAAATTTAAGAAAGAAATAAAGGGTTAGTCACAAAGAGAAAATCAGTGCAAAGTATTGTTTATATTCAGAGCCTTAAGAACAAAAAAGAAGCAATCATAGTTCTGCACTTAGATCACACCTACATTATTCTGCTGATTTTTTTCCTGGTGTGCAGGACCCTTCTGAACATGTCACCTAGCTACTCTTTTGTTCAGATTCTGATCTTGCAGAGTATCAAAACAATTCTTTAGTAATGAAGATTGAGGTTCAATGATGTGTAATTTTGACTTCTGCAATCTGATTTTGCAAATTCTTGATTTTATCTTTTGCATAAACTAAACAAAACACAGCAATTTATCAGCTATCCATGGACATTTCAAGATTCATATACATTGCAGCTCTAAATTTTTATTCTACATTTCCTTTCATTAGAACACTGCACTCAAGATTAATTGAAGCAAGCCAACATTACAACAGCTCTGTTGAATAGCAGCAGATGCCTTTATTATCTGCATCCCTCTATAAAACAAAACTTTAAAAAATTTGATTCTCTATATAAATATTTCCCTTAGAAGACAATACAAAGATTCCAGGCATCTGTTTCTCATTAAGCCAATTACTAGTTGTTTAAAATAACAATCCAGTAAAGTCCATATTTATTAGATTTATTAATAAACTCTATGTGCCAAATTCTGCAAATGGAACAAGATAAAATGACGAAGAGTGAGCTAGACGGACAAGAGTGACCTGGCACTGAGATGTTCCAATCCTGACATTAGGTGGAATAATAAATATCCGATCTAAACCTCCCCTGGCACCAACTTGACACTGCTTACTTTTGTCCTGTTCCTTGCTACCTGGGAGAAGAGACCCACCCCCACGTGGTTACAAGCTCATTTCAGGCACCTGAAGAGAGAGGTAAGGTCTTACACGTCACACTCTGGCTCCCTACCTTGCCCTAAGTCAACCTGAATCTTAGTTCCATAAGAATATATTTAAAAGTATATCTGAGACAATACCCCATTTGGTTTGGTTTTGTTTTTTTTTTGTATCAGGTACCTGAATTTGAAAGCTATCATTCTCTATAGCTTCCCTGTAGTCATAATAGCTGGCAACTAAACTTGTCATATCAATTAAAATACAAACACTTAATATTATACCAGATCAAACTTGAATTCTGGCATAAATCAAGATAATTTTTCTGTTTTTCATTAGAAGATGCTGAAACCTTTCCAGGCATGGGCAGAAACTGTATGGTGAATGGAGGTACTTCACTCCTTTATGCACATGAATTTCAGCTTAAATGTGGTGTATATTAGTGACAATCAAAATAGTACTTTCTATAGATTATTTTTTTCCTTTTTCTTCATGAAAACAGAGAGGAAACCAATCTTTTTAGTTTTTTTTTCAGTATTATTCCACTATTAAGCTTGAGCACTCCAAAACACTACTGCTCCACACTAAAACAGTCATACGGGTAGCACTATCCAAATATTTTATGACACCAAAAAAATCATGTTACTATTACACTGCCAGATTTGTCAGTTTCCAGGGACTCTGGCAGGGAGTGAGTGTAAATACTGATGAAGCACGAGCAGACCTGTGTGTCAGTGTGCAGTTAGACAAAAGCTTAGTAACTTCATTAGTTTCTTGGCCCTTGGAAAAGGACTGTTTAAAAAAGATTCAACCTGATCCCCTATAAGATATTTAAGGCAATTCCACTGTAGCATACTGCAGCTAAAAGAAAACATACTCCTAGTTGTGTCAAAATGAAAGACATATGCTTCCCAGCTAGACTGTCCTTCTACCTCAGCAATGTTCAAATATTGATTAATGGCAGGAATAAAGTGTTTTTAAAAAATGTCACAAAAAAAGAAACACACAGTCCCAATAACAAGAAATAAAAAGCAATCCACAAAACAGTTAAACTTTAAAGAAGCCTTAAATCCTGCACACAGCACAGCTTTTCTATCTTTGTGTGCAGAGATAAATGTGCTTAGTAAATACCAGTAAAATAAACACAAATGCTGTGCAAAAAACTGACAAATGGAGCGAAAATATGTCAATCTCAAACCAGATCTACAATTAAACATATAAAAAGCATGAGCAATTTATGTGATTTTCCTTGTATTCAAACACTTTTGTATGTTCCAGCTACTGTCGCTTCCATAGACTTGATTCACAATGTAACCATCAAAACTTAAAATTCAAGCTGCTGATGTTGTAAAAGAAGAGACAATTAGAAAGTCAGTGGCAAAACTGAAATGTGTAGAAAACTGCTATGAAAGCAGCAAGGCACCAGATTTGCTTCAATTTTAAATGTGTGTCCCAGTGCAAAACCAAAGTAAATGCTTCGGTGTGGTTTGGAAGCTCAACCTGTTTAACTTCAAAATTCAGACAGTGGTGCCCCTTTTGCTCTCCAAAACATGAGAAGAAGTGGCTTACTGCCTACACTAAGAGTTTAATTCCACTGCCTCGATGTATTGTAAATAATACAACTCTCTTGACAAGGGTCTAATTAAAGGAAACAAGACTCTTTGCAGAATAAAGCACTGCTCAGAATAAAGGCTCTAGGATTAGGCCTTAGCATAGCAACTACATGCATTTTATATAAATGTATTTTACAACTGAATTTCTTTTTTTTTTTTCCTCTTTCCCTTTACAGCATCATCAAGCTGCAGCCCCAGTCCATGGCAGTCCTGCAGTCCACCAGTAACACAGTGGACCAGGAGAACAGCTAGTAAAAGAAAAGAAGTAGAAAACACTGAGGATGCTATCTGATTTAGGAAGAAGTTTGTGTTCTTTAGAAACTGAAGTGAGGTTAGTTCTATAAAATTAACTACCAGTATGGGAAAAAAAAAGAGAAAGAATTACTATTTCACATCGCATTGTTTGCTGTGTATATACAAGAGCATTGATATATTTTTTTTTCCTTTTTATGTGAGTTAACAGCCATACTGGGTCAAACCAGAGGTCCACACAACCGATTAGTTTTTCTACAACAGAACTACTAGCAGATGTTTACAAAAAAGTATGAAGAATAGAGCAAATAGAGAGTCAATCTTTCCCCAGCATACCCTTTTAGCTTCTAGCAATCAATGCTTTCCTGAGCAATCTCTTCCTCAGCCAGAGACTGCACACAGCCATTGTGTTTAATAATGAATTTTTCTAGCCCATTTTTTAACCCATTTATAATTTTGGCTTCACAGCTTCTTGAGGCAATGAGTTCCATGATGTAATTATGTGCTGTGTGAAAAATATTTCCTTTTTTTCATTCTAAACCTGCTGCTTAATAGCTTTGTTGGGTGCTCCTGATTCCCTGTATTATAAGGAATAATGAATAATTGCTGTTAGTATTGCAGAAGGAACACTGATCTCTGGCACAGCTCAGAATATCCTAAGGGGGTATTGCAGCAGCCAGGAATGAATGATGTTTCACTGTCCTGGAAAGAAAGGAGAGACTTGGTACTGGAACTGATAAAGTGGCTCTGTGTCAGTATTAAGGATTTCCTTGCCCATATAATCTTTACATAGTTTATTATGCCAATCTTATGGGAGCTGTGTACAACAGTGTTACACAGAGCATGAAAGCTGGAGTTGAAGTATGAGTGGGTGAATGAGCAAAACTACAAACCCGAAATGCAGAGTTTTACTTTAGTTTTCTTTGTCCAGCTTGACAAGAGACACCAACGAAAAACAGAAACAGCTGCAGATAAAAAAATCAAGGCCAAGTGAACAAAAGCTCAGCAGATATCACAGCTTAATGCAGCGGACAATGTTCTGACATACTTTTCAAGCAAACAATACACTAAAGTGTTCTGGCAATGACTAATGGTTGACAGCACATGGAAGAGCAATACTGGGATCACAAAAGACTGAAGAACTGTTGCATGCAGACTTTCTTAAGATTAAAAAGCATGTGTCTCAACTTGACAGTCATGCTTCAATTCAGAAGACTTTGGAAGGACGTGAAAAAACTAAGAAGAGCTTTGCACTACAAGCTTTTCCCCATCTATTTAAGTTCTCTCTGTTTCATTACTATCTATTCATGTGTGGCTGGAGGTGGCTGCTTTTACTGCTATTTCCCGAGTAGAGGATGCAGGATCTGACCTACCTTTCTAACATTTGTTATGTCATACTAGAAGTCTGTTGCTTGGCCATCATTTTTGGCAAGGAAAAGCACAGAGATGGCTCATGTAGATATTCAGTGTAAACAACCTGAATGCTAATATTATCTCATATCAAAACTCTAAGCTCTGTGATACAACCAAGTATTTAAGCATCAAAGGCAAAGTATTCCTGTTGTCAACTCCCAGACTAATCAGAAACTGCTTACTTCAGGGACCAATACTGCACTGTGTGGAAGCTTCCACCATCCCAAAGCAAGCAGTAGGAGGGATTCTATTCAGAAAGGAACCCTTTACACATAGGACCGAGACAAAAATCTACAATTTCACAAAAAGAACTTATGCCCCCTTTACTGCAGGCTCCCTTTGTTAGCCAAAGGCAGCCATAGCTATGTCTGCCTCTGAACAGCCCCAGCCTGTAGCAGTGCACCCCATCTATAGCAGGGGTTTCCACATTGGGAACAGTTTGGGGCTTTGCTCTTTGTCCTTCTAATAAGGTAAAAAGCCAGAAGGTTCTTTCCCTATTAGGCTGTGTGCCACCATGAAGACGCCTCATAGAGCCCTGAAGCTCACTTCAGACCTATTGCTACCTCATTGGGCAGAGTGCCAAGGATCCCGCCTCGGTCGTTACTACAAAAGAGATTGAACAAAGGGCCTCGTGGCATTTTTGGGGTGTTTTAGCAGGAGCACAGACCCTGTGCTCCTGGCATCGGTTTTTCTCTGTAAGAGTTTGTTGTTTTTGTCTTTATTAAACATTTTTCTGTTTCAAACTCTCCCACCGATGCAATCCTGCTAATTTTTATGCCATTTGGGATTGCTGGACAAAACCCAGTGATGATGGACATGCTGAGAGTTTATTCGACCTGGCTCTCAGCAAACTCCATCACCAGCCTGTGCATCAAGGAAGGTCTTCACTTCTTTTTATTCCCTTTGGTGTGTGCTGTAAGAGCAGAGATCGCCTGTCTTTTGGAGACACAGACCTCTCTTTTGTAGATACAAGAACTTCTTTTCTGTATTATATTAAGAACAGTTATTATAACATAGGCAAACACTTTAAAGTTAGATGAGTAATAACTGAGCTCAGCTGATTTTAACAGAAACATATGCCATTTATTTTTAACACAGACCAAAGCAGAGCACTGTCAGTCACTCTTTTTAAGATCTTAAGGCAAAGAAACTGCACCATTTTTGTGGACAGATATTCAAGCTTCTTCACTATTATATAAGCATGTCTATGATGTCCATTGTGTGGCTTCCACTTATGTAAATAGTAAAATGTAAACCAGGAAAGAAGGTATATTCAAAGCAACTTCAAAACAGTCCCTCAGAACCCTTTAAAACCAACTGACCTTAAACATGTGCTTAAGGTCTTCCCTGTCTTGGTTTCCAAATCATGTCGTAGACCTAAACCTTTCAGCTTTTCTGTGTAGATTTACATCAAGTGACTCTGACCTGCTGTTTCTGTCTTGTGAAGAAGTGTCAATATTATGAATTTTCATCAGTCTTAAACTGAGCTGCAAACCCAGTAACTCCAATAATTTTACATGCTTGATGCTGCCACCATGTCATTTCTGAAAAACTGACTTTCACTGACAGTATTTCACAAGTCCCCAAAGCCAGCCTGCTTTTCCTTCTGCTCACCTCCTGGGCTGCTTTGTTTCCATGGGTACTGTGGACTTCCCATCAGCTTTGCCCTGGAGGCCGATTTTCTGCCCATTGTTACCCTGCTAATCTTTGCCTGACCAAGGTGCTTGCGTCTTCTCTCAGCTGTTTGTCTCACATGTCTCATGTGTAGGCCATGTCCCCTACACCTGTGAAATGACTTGCTGTGGACCCAGGGTGACCTCACTGTTAATTAATGAGACAGATGCAGAGCCAAGCAGCTCAGAAAACAGCACAGCCCCACAACAGTGCAGGCAGGGGCATCATGGAGACCCAGCATGATGGGTAACCATGGGAGCAGCTATCACAGAGACAGAGGCAATGGCAGGAAACCAGCAAGAGAGAATAGAAGGTTGCCAGCACCCTTGTCTGCCCAATTACGACCTGGCAGATTTTCAGTGGACTTAACACTTCCTGCAGACTCTTTTGGGCCCATTAAATCAGTATGCTCTAACAAAAAAAAAAAAAAAAAAGAATTCCCGCTAGAAAATGATGAGCATCTGTTCCACTGACAGCACAATCACTAAAGCACTACAGGAAACATGTAAGAAGAAGTCTTGTATTACAGTTAGAAAACTTCTGTGGTGGTTTTGCCAGGAAGTGATTTTTTCAAGGAAGTTATAGCCAAACCAATCAATAATCAGGTCTGAATATTGACACCGGATGTAGCCACTGGAGACAGAACACACCTCTCAGAACACATAGGGTTAAAAGCAGAGAACTCCCACAAGAGCCCTTTCTTTCTTTCCAGCTTGGGATAGAGCAGGTTCCCCCTCCCGGCCTTGTGTGCCGGGAAGGGAAGGGGGCAGGCCGCAAGGCCCTGGCCGAGGCTGGGCCAGGGCCTCCCCCAATGTCACCATGGGGGAAAAGAAAACCACGGGACTGCAGACTGCAAAGTTCTTCGGTGAGTTCTGCTGAGAATTCCCTCTCCTGGACCTGCTGCTCTTCTCCAGCCTTTGAAATCTGACACAGTATCTACAGTAGCTGCCGGGGGAGGAAAGGGTGGGGGGGTGAAGCCAGCCTGGGCAGGCTGCTGTGAGACGCTTGCCTTCTGCCCCCTCAGCGTGCTCCAGCGCCTGCAGCTGAACTGTCTTCAGCCACTGCTCAGGGAAGAATCACCTGCAGAGCTGGGAGAATGTTAAGTCTTTCTTGGACTGATAAAACTTTGCAAAGCACTAGTCCTCCCTGATCTGGGAGAGATAAGAGACAGATTGGAGACGTAGCGTGAGATCTGATGTTGGAAAAGGCAGAGTGAGTTACAGAGACAGAAGGGAGATGAGAACTGTAGTTTAAATTCTCTTTAAAGCCAATGGAGACTTTTTGCCTTGTAAATCATGGACTTTCATTGGGGAGATTGCATTCTAACTTGTCTATGAGTGGAGCACCGGTGTTGATGTTGAGTGGAGCTGTAACAGAGGAGGAGAAGAAGCAGAGAAGACCCCTTGGCCTCAGGGCGATGCAGTAGCCTCTGCTCCCAGGAACTGGATGAAAGAACCTTGGTTTTATGTTAGAATTGCATGTCTTTAAAATGATACCCTAAGGGCCATGTCCCATCGGTTGTGGCTGTGGGGAAAGCTGCATGAGATGGGAAGGATGTCACGATGGCAGACTGTGTCCGGGCGGGGGGCCTGTGGTGACATGAAGACCACAAGAGGACTGTATTCTTTGTGGGAAGAAAATCTCCATGGCCAAAAGAGTCTCTTTCCCTTGGTGAACTGAGAAAATGATTATTCCAGGGGTGGTAACTGACTGAAAGTCTTAAGTTTTGTCTCTTTGTGTTCGTCAGTGAGAAAGTGAACAGTGGATGGGGAGAGGAGGAGTGTTTTGATGGTTTCATTTTGATTCTTGTCTTTTTTTCTTCCTTTCTTTTAGTATTAGTTAATAAAGTTTTTGTTATCTTTAAGTTTTGGGGCCTGCTTTGTTCTTTCTCCTAATCGTATCTAACAGCAGGTAAAGAGTAAACTACTACAGAAATGATGCATTGGCTGGGAAAACTCAAATTGGAAAAACTGGCGAACATGAAACCACTACAACTTCTTAAAAGATACTCTGAGCCACATGCTACATAAAAATACAAATTTTCATTTCCTGAAAAATTTGTAACGGCTACTTTAACTTGTTTAAAACAAATGCATTATAGAAAATATTGCATATTTTACATATGCTGTGGATAAACTGATGCTAAATGAAAACCCCAATAGATAAAGTATGCTAATTTGATTTGAAAAGTGTTCCTCTCACTTTACAAACAGCCAGTAATAATGCTCTGGTCTGAGACCAGCAGTGGACTAAAATGCCTAATTATCTGTAGTGAATAAATGCAATCTATAGAAAATACAGAGTGTATATATAATTAATAGATTATAATTGCATTTAACATCATCTGCATAATTTAAAATGGAATAACTACATGACTTATTTTTTATGTCTTTTTAAAGGGCACTAATAAAATATGAAAAAGGTAAGAAGGCTTACATGAGTAGGAAGTAATGAATAATATCTTGAACATTAAAGCACAATACGTTATTCTGTGCACATAAATAGGACCAATTCATTTTTGCAGGTGCAATGGGAAAAGTATGGTACATCAGCACTTTTCAAAAGTAAATAATATGTTAACTGAAGAATGGATTACAGATTCTGATCAAATATTCAATGTCTTATTTGGATAATTAATAAGTCAGGCTGGTGGAAATATGCAGCAAATAGCCTGCAACGTTTCAAAAACTTTTCTTTGTTTCAAATCATACTTGTCACTAGCATTTAGAATGTTTTAACCTATCACCTTACTGCTGTGAGCATTAAAGCCATTCTTGCAGATTTCCCTCTGGAAATTCACATTATGACTGAAATGATGTTCAGTGGCCTCATTTAGTTTCCCACTGTCGTGTTCAATAGCCCATAACAATACATAGATTGGCTAAATCTGAAATTAAACCCTGATTTCAATAGGTACAGAGAGAGCATAAATTTGATACTAGAAAAAGCATAGTAGCAAGATCAGTCGGCAAAAATGACTTCACTAATGGACAACCAGAGTAAAATGTACTGAGAAGTCTGCTTAGTACAGTTTGATTGTTTCTCAACCTGTGGCTGCCAAAGGGGATGAAGAAAAGACAGGCAGGAGAATAATGTTCAACAGATTTCACATGCTAAAATAGTGGAATGATGTGTGAGTGTTTGTAATTAATAAGAATATACCTCTGTGTACATCCAAACATGTAGGAAGAATGTAGGATGGAAAAGGTTAATTCTTTTAATGGATATTATATAACTCCTTTGTTAATTAGTTGGACTTATCACATGTGGATACAGGATTTTCAAAGCTCTGCTCAGTACTAAGTTGACAATACTAACTGAAACTTGGAAACTATTTCTTTTATTGCTCCAATTTTACATTGCACACGCCCACAAATCCTTCCAGAATAAACTGAGAAAGATTTTGCAATGTCTTCAGAGAATAAAAGATCCTAATGATGGAGTCATAGGTCAGTAAAAAGGGGAGGAAGATAAAAAAACAGTTTTGAAAGACTGCTGTGATGGCTGGACTCAAGATGGGAAAAAACCCCACAACCTCCTAAAACAAATTGAAACTTTATTACCATGGGATAATGAAGTGCCAGAGGCATATCCACAAAACTGCATGCAACAGTTAAAATCACCTTTTAAATGCTTAGGTAGACTCACTCATTACGGATCAGGAATAATATCAGAGGTGCTTATGATGCTTTAAATTAGCTTTAGATTTTCAGTCCACCTACGCTGAGGTATGAAACAAATGTCTGCTAAATATCTGATCATGGAAAAGACTCCCAGGGCATCTTCAGGATGAAGAAAAATGACATGTTACAGCACATTTTTTCTTGCTGAGATATTTTGTACTCATTCATGTTTGCCACAGCATGAACCACGACTACCAGACTCAGTAGAAGCAGTGAATGATTGAAATAGCTGCCAGAGTTCCTACATAAGAACAACCTGCACTCATTTATCCATCCAATTGATCAGCTTAAGAATCTATATCTCACGACTTTTGAGTGGACCAACATTTTTCTGAGTGGATCAATACTACCAGTCTCTGTTTTAACTGCTTAGAAAGATACAATGGTCATCAAAGATGCACTTAAAAGCTACCAGGCTTTCCTTAAAACACAGTCTAACCTTTACATACAAAACTAAGTCTGGCAGACTTTCATGAAGAAAAACACTTGGCTGAATTAGGTATCCCTATTCTTGTTAGGTGTGCTTGTTGCCTGAGATCACACACAGCTCAGACTGTTCAGGCTGCTGAGAAGAAGAAAACAAGAGGTCCATACCCAAGTAAATGACAGATAGTTCAGTACCATAAAATAGCTGAATCACAGCATGAGCAAACAGCTGCCTACACCCCACTGAGAGTAATCCTAAGCATACTGGAAGTGTTCTAGTCTATACACCTCTATAATTTTATTATTCAAACAGATAAAAGCACAAAGCCTTTCTAATGAAGCCATGACCTGCCTAAATCTATTTTCTGTGATAGGAATAAATTCTAATTAAACCTGCTTAAACAAAACAAATTAGAGAGCTGTTTCTGCATACACATGCACTTTTATATAAATTGGAGGAGAATGCATTTAGGAAGAGTGGGAGAGGGAAACAGTGCGATTTAAAAAGTTGTGGGACATCTTGATCACTGGGCAGTTAACCACACTGTGACATAAGGCAGTGTCACAGGAATGATATTAAGCACTGTGACAGCACTTCTCATCCATGTGAAATCTGTTAAGAAGAGAAATTCAGGGTGATAAAGGATAGGTTTAGAATTGCATAAAACTCGCTGACAACGAGAGACATTCAGCAAAGTAAGTGTCCTTCCACTGAACGGAAAAAAATCCCAAACTGTCATACTGTTGAAATTGTTGACAACTGATTCTTGCTGATCAACAACTGGAAGGCACCCATTCTTCTACAAGACTTAAATGGATATTGCATGCACTGGGAGCCTGTCACTACTAACAGGCTATTCACCAGTGAAATGTCTTTTCAGGTTTGGGATTACTTTATTTCAACAATTTGGTATTGATCTGTAGTACCTTAGGATTTACAAACCAAAACATGCCTTGTGGATAAGGCAGTTGCTCATTTTTACTACTTCTTTCAACCTCCCTAGATATGATCTCCACAGTGCCAAGTCTTCAGTGCTCAAGTGTCTGGGATAATCCCAACCAGGAACAAGTCACCTGGTATTGTTGGAAGGCTTTTGCAGATCCCACAGCAGTGTGAAGAAAGTGGTTATGTCTGAACAAAGTTCTTTGATGAAGGAGGAGTACCTGCCTCATATAAAGGACCTCTCTATCCCCATTTGTTGGGGTTATACCTCGTTGTGCATGAGAGAACACTTACATAGTAATGTATGGCTTAACCAAACCACCACAACTTTCCAGTATTAAAGATTAACAATTAAACTGGGCATTCTACGATTGTTCTGAGCTCCACCTGAACAGATGAAACTTGAGAAAAAATCATAGCAGTGATCTCTATGGATGAATATTTCTAACAATTTTTCATGCCATTTCCACTGGACAAGTTCCCACTATTTCACTTCTATCTCTATCTCTGTGATGTTTATAATCCCTAATGAGTTTTTCTCTGTATTACAAAAACAGAAAGAGAGAAACAGTTACTTGCTTCTGGTTCTTGAAGACACAGATGCTGTCCTTCCTGTATTTACAATGGTGATCAATGCCCCCATCCTCACCCAGTGTTTCAGAGTCTTTCTCTTTTTTGTGTAACTTGTGTCTTGTGGGATAGAAAATAACCTGCACTGATTGTGGTACTGTCTCAGCTGGTGTTGCAGAATATCAAATAAAATCAGAGAAAAAGGTGTGATAAAAATGTACAGGTTGGAGGTGAGAAAGATTAGCTGGAGTCAAAAGGAACATGCAGGAAAAAACAGGGACAGCTGGGTCCTACAAGTAGCTATAATAATGTAACATTAAAAAAATACTCAATTTTCCTACTATTTTCAAGATTTCAGAACAGGGCCCCAGAAGCACAAGCCTTAAAAGTGTCAAGTGGCAGCCAATTTGTCTTCCAGCTGGAACCAAGGAGAAAGAAAAGATGTGACTGGAGACTGGGTTTGAGTGACAGGTTTCTAGTCTGTTATGGCTTTGCATGACAGCAAAAAATGGAAATTATACCAGACTTCTTGCAAAGTCAGACATTGTGCTAAGAGTGGTTTGGAGGAAAAAAATTCCAAAGTAGGCACCTACGGGGCAAACGTCCTCCATGAAAAATTTCCTGCTTGTCTGCAATACTTTCTGCCTCCCCAAACAAAGATCTCTATTTCTACTGGTTTTAGAGAGTTTTTCCCCCTATTTTGTTTCTTTAAACCATTTTAGATTCACCCCAGATATTCCACTGGCCAATGAAATTTTTTCAGCAAGTTGAGTTTTACTGAGGATTACCAGATCTACCTTAGCATATCTACATTATCATATCTTCTGAAGTTCCATTTAAATGAATATACTGCTATTAAGATAGAATTTCTTTCATATCACCAGTTATTTTCAATGTACATCTCCAAATTTTCTTTAAATTATCCATCATTTTATGATGTTTTTTAAGACTTTTTTTTAAAAATACCTTTACCAATCTGTAACAGGTGCTCAGAAGTGCTAAACTGAAATGATTTGTTTAACACATATTAGATAATATATTTCATGTTCCTGACCTTGACAGGCACCCTGAGCCTGTATTCATCTATTTAACTATGATAATTTAGACATTAGTACAGTTACACTGGTGCAACACATCAGAATGAAGACCATGAAACACAGAATGAACATACTCAGTGCAGTTTATCTTGACAGTATATAACATTAATGTATTTGAAATAGTATTGGTTTAATGATATAAAATAATTTCAGGACTGAAACAGTTAACTGCCAGAAAACCTTGAGAAAGGATGTGTTCAAGAGAAGGGGAGGAGAGGAAAGATGAGACAACTGATAGGGAGGAAAGCCTTAAAGATAAAGCTACATGGAGGAACCTTTTTTAAAATTCTGTTATTGACACAGTCCTGGTACTGACAGTAAGTGAGGCTGATCTGAGCAGGACACCCTTTGCAAATCTTGGCTTTTCAAAAGAACCTCTGGTTTTGAGATAATGGAAGCTCAGAACTCCCCGTCATGGAACATAATGTGAAATTGATTTTTCAAGGCTTTATCTACACAAAGTTGCACTGGTTTAATTAAAGGTGTGTTTCAAATCAATTTTGTTAAACCAGTCCAAGCTCCTGTGTGGACACTCTGCAATTGATTTGGAACTGTCTTATGTCAACTAACCTTAATTTGGCAAAGAGTTTGCACTGAGTAGTCACCAATTTAAGTTGATCCAAAACCAGGGTTAAAAATAAAACTTATCTGAAATTGTAAGACTTTAATGAATTTTATCTGTTTCTCTCCTAGCTATGCTAAACCACGCTGGCCTCCAGTAGCCTAATTGATCTGTTTAGGAAGCAGATGAACTCGTTACTTGGATTTATGGCCCTTTGACAACGGATGTTTTTGAGAAAGGATATAGTGAAATCCCTGTGAAAGTACTGAGTCTAAAACCAGAAGGTGACATACGTAAGGAGGAAGAAGTGATGAATTGAGGAAACCACTTGTCCCTTTCCTAGTTACTTTGTTTCTTTAATGCAGAAAGAAGATGAGCAACGAGGTTCCTTCATGACCATGACTACAACTCTCCAATGCTGTAGTACTGGGGAACAAATTAAATAACCCACAATCAGTGTAGGGGTGCTTGGGAAATCAGGCCAATGTTATCCTGACAGTCTAACACCACTGGAACCAAGCTAAAATCTCTCCTTTCTTGAGGGTCTGGCAGGGGATAGAAAGGATTTTAAAGATCCACTGTAGACTAGCTATGTGGAAATTTCCCCGAGTTTGAGGATTTCTGCGTAATCCCGATCATTCGCACTCCACTAGGCCGCAAATGAAGATCTGCATGTAAGTCCCAGAAATGCATTAGTGTTCTTTCCACACCCGAGAAACAGATGGGAAAGCAGGCAGTGAAGTCACTACTGGTGTGGCCCTAAGGACGTCTGCATGTGCTCTGGTTCTACAGACAGGCACAGTGCTGGTCTCTCCAGCCAAGAGCAAGGGCCTGATCCTGCCTGCGGGAACAGGAGCCTTCTCCCAGGAGAACAAGAGGGTAAAATCCTGCAAAACACGGCGGTCCTCCAAGCCCTGGAGTATTGGGAGATACAGATACTCAGTATCCCAAGTGGGTAAATCCTAATGCAGAGCTGAGCAGTGAGTAAGGAAGTACCAGCCTGCCATTGCTCAAAGACGAGTTTTCAACATTTATACTTTGTGTCAGTTATGCTACACCAAAAACTTGTGGATGACACCAACAGGACTTAAAATTACATGTATGTGCTTAGACGTTGAACTATAGCCCAAATTATTGAGAATAGTGGCCCTAATTATTAAGTTCTATTTTAAAGCACTTAAAACTATGCATGACAGCAAGTGCTCTGTATCCTTGAACTCCTCTGAAGCGCTCCTAATGGGCAACGTGCTACTTTACTTTTTGTTCTGTTCCACAGATTTATTTTCAGAGTGAATCCTGTATGAATTTCTCCTGAATCAAACTCCTTCCTGGGTGAGACTATATAATCCTGCTGTCTTGTTAGAGCAGAAACTATCTATGAGACTTCATTCAAAACAAATCCCCTGTCAAACTATTTCTTCCTCTTCATTTGGACTTTTATCCTTCAGATAATACATAAGGAAGAAATTCTTTTGTTGTCTAGTTCAAATTTGTAAAGAGGACAGTATCAGTCTGACAGAAATGTAAACAAAGAGATTTGCAGCCTTTGCAGTGCTAGAATACATTGGGCAGTCATTCACTGCATATGGAGGAAAAACATTAGTTCAATGGAAAAAAATCTCAAATATATGGCTAGTTATAGTTCATTCTGATTATAACAATTTCCATATATAAAGAGGAGTTTTTCAGTTCCAGCTTCATTAAGTCCTCCTTCCCTGCCACTATTAACAAACTGCACCCTGATATATTGCATCTACTGGCATTAGTCATGACTACACCTACTGTCTGTAATGGGATGCCATTCATCAGCTTGGTAGGCTGAAAATTAAGTGATTTTCCTGGAAATTGTTTCTCAGCAGAATAATTTGATCCACTGTAGTTAAAAAGCCATGTCATTGGCTGCACTATAAATTCCATTTTATGGTCTTGATTTTATTTTTTTTAATAAATTAATTGTAGCTTTCCTCTAGGCTTAATGCTGGTATAAAAGGTTTTGGCTGATGAGCAAATCTTTTCCAAACACAAGAATTTTCAATTCTATCACTTTTAAATAACAGTGGCATAAAAAACCTCACAGGAACAAACTTGTTTATGTCAGCCACACAAATGAAAGTTGACAAGTGATTAGGTCCTGAAAGTTGACAAGTGATTAGGTAAATTGTTTTCTACGTTCCAGGGGAAAAAATGTCATCAGTGACTTTGGAAGTGGCCTGAAGCATGGGTTTTGGAAATCTAATGCTACAAATACCAGTTTAAACAATTATATTTAAGCAATTTTTATAACATGAAGTTGGCATGACAAAGTGTGGAGTCCAAAAAACCACTATCTCTTGTAAAATGCAAGCAGTATGCACATTTGTAAAACCTCAGCATCAGACACATACAACCAACGGTGCAGAAGACATAATAACCAGATCCTCAGACCTGGCACTTACTTCATACTCCTCTTTAAATCCGTAGCCTTCTGCACACTTCATCTGGGTGATGTGCTGTAGCAAGTCAGCTACACGGATGGCTGGATGGAGCTGTCCGGTCTGGTAGGGCACATCCACTGGATCTCGCTTCTTATAGGTATGGGACTGGACCAGGCTGCTTGTGTCACTGACCATCGTGTGGGTTTCATCTAGAAAAAGAGTACCTCATCATGTACTGGCTCATTTTCACTTATTAAAAGAACTAGAAACTACAAAGATTTCTAGAGGAATGGCAGAAATCTGACACCATCGGCATTGGTTCTGTCTGTGAAGGCTACACCAGAACAGCAAATCCACGAGCAGTTTACACACGGAAATCGCAAGACTGATTGGAATGAGGCAAAGTCCATAGTTCTACAATGGAAGCATTGCAGAGCAGTCCAAACTCTAATTTTAAATATTGCTAGCTGATTGCAAACAAATTTTAAAACACACATTTCGTTTTAAACTGCATAGAAGTTTCATTCTGAAACTTCAACAAGTCCCATGGAATGAAACTGGACTTGTATTTTTCATAGACTACTAAAGTGCTGTATTTTACACTGCAAATTTAGAGCAAATGTTTGGAATGAGCAAAATAAAAAGATGCACAAAATGGCTTATGGTTTCATCAAGCTAGGACTGCAATGGAAATGTAGATCTGAAAACGACACTTGGAGACAAACTACAAGAGGACAAATGCAAAGGATCATCTGGTAAGGAAAAATGTCTTGACTGACTGCTGAACATGCTTTAGGACCACGGTGTATCATGAGCCACCACATTAGGCATGGAATGTTATATGTCAACTGACATGCAAGCCAACAACCAGGAGACCCCCGTGGGCTGGTTAAAATTTTTATGAGACACATACTTCTCCCAACCCTCCACATCTCTTCCATGGGGCAAATGGGCAACTTACCATTGATTGGCACTTTTAAGAAGATACATATCAGGAGAAAAAAAGAGGAGGAGAAAAAGGAAACAGGGCATAAGCAACAGTACTACATTAATAATTACAGGTAATTTTATGTTTTTAGTTTAGTCTTTACAGAATGATTCCCTAGATGAATCAGATTCTGATCTCAGTTCCACAGTAGAAATTAGATTTACTAAAACCTAGGTATCATACTGTGAGTCAATTCACACAGATGGAACTGAGATCAAAACCTATACTTAGAAGTAAATAGATGTGAAAGCGCACCCTACTTAAGGAAGCAATATGACTTGCTTCCTGTATAGATGAAATTCTAAAAATTTATTCACACCTGACAAGAGGAAAAAAACCCACCCCAAATTCTAAGGTTCCACGACTCCTCATTTTATCTGTTTACTCAAATAATAATTTTATATATCTTAGAGTTTTTTAATTTCAACCAAAATTGTTAATATGGTGCTTTGACTTATTCAAGCTATTCCTTTCTGACTGAATATCGAAAAAAATTACTAAATCTGTATAATGTTTATAAAATAAGGCACTTATAAAAAAATATTACTTTGTAAAATAAGCCATATGAAAGGGAAGCATTAAAATAATATTTCCACATTCATAAGTTAGATATATTATAGCAGAAAGTTCCACAAATAGTCTGTCTGAAAAGGTCCCAGATTCTCATGTACACACCAAAAATACTAACACACCTTGTTAAAGGTGAGATTCTGGTCTTAGTTGTACTACTGAAAATTGATGTTAAAGCCAGAAAGCTCAGTGAATCATATTGCAAAGATGGTTTGAGACCCTCTCAATTCCCACTAAGACAAATGAAATCTAGTCCTCACTAAGCATACAGTCAATATGAACTGTGCATTGACACCTAAACCAAAAACAGCAGAAAAAAATGTATGGTTATGAGTATGGCCATTTCACTCCTTTTCCTGTCAGTCTGCTAATCTGGTCTAATGCAGAGGAAAGGGATTCATCTTTTAGTCATAGTATTTTACAACTTCTGTCTGATGTGGTATAAAATTCTACTGCAAAGCACCTTGGGATGCATGGCATGAAGCGTGGTATACAAGTGTAGGTACAGTATGTTGCTGCTGAAATGGCACCTGAAAACTACAAGGTGGCTAAGACACAAAAGACAAAAAAAAGTGTAGAAAGTTGATAATGATTTTTTGGGTTGCTTATTTCAATTTTAGAAACAGATTAGAAAACTTGAGGATTTTTTTTCTTTTTTGAAAACTGCAAAATTTTTTGCAACACAGACTGTTAGTAACTAAGATGAAGGCAAAGTTATCAAAGTCTTGTACTATCCAAGCATCAGTTTAATACTTATGAATCTCTTTCCTGCAAGCTCCCTAGTTTTAGACTAATTTTCCTCTCTCCATTTCTTTATCTCTTACAGCTGCATTAATACAGAAGGAGTTATCATTTAAGCTTTTTAAAATAAAGTGTTTTTAATCCTTGGTTTATATAGTACATTATAAGCCATATACTACAGTTTCTTATTTTGCCCCTGAGCACTGCAGCATGAGCTTTTCAGGCTGTGAATTTTTCAAGGGGTGAGCTCCTCCAGATGCAGTGTCCATGTGCAATGGGAAGTTTGCCTGGCTTGAATACTCCTACAGCTGCAGTTGTCCTACTGTACACTTACCCATTGCTATAGAGATATACAACATTTATTAAAGAATATACTTGGGAAACACTAAGTGTGCTGTGGCTTTTTTATCAGATTTGGAAAGCTGAACTCAACCAGGCACCAGACTTGTACCTTTCCCAGGTGGTCACACTGAGAAGATCATTTAGTTCTGACTAGAGGCTTGATCCTGCAGTTTAACACAACTTCTTTGGACAGTGGAAGACAGCAAGCACAGGTATTACTTGTAATTAAAACCCTGCATAATTTGTTAACAGCTGTATTCCTCTACCAGCTTAAGCACAGTTAATTTGATTTACCTCAGATACAACACTATTTCTGTACAGAGAGTCATAAACACATACTGGGGGAGAGATCTAATCTGAATGGAACACCGTTCATAAAATGGTACTAAATTTTTAACATGTAAAGTTACAAAAGTTACATTTATTTTATACAGTGAAATAACCGAAATATTTTCTGAGATGAGTAAGCACAGGTTTGCTGTAGTAGGCCATAAAATACATACCTAACTAATTAAAGATTTTACAGACTTAGTAAAATCAGAGAATTTATTTTTCCCAGTGTGTGTTTGCCTGATAGCTGAATTACTTGCTTAGAGATTACTTCTTGGGGGGAAAAAAGCTAACAAATAATTTTACCATTGTTATTATATAGAAAAAGATCACAAAAATAACCAAAGAAAGCATTAACTAAATAATACAGACAGGAAATCTCGAAGTTTTTCTCCTGATAATAGTACATTTCTCCTTGCCCACCCACAAGGTCAGAAAGAACATCTACTGCATGAAGCACTGAACGAATGCTAAAGCACACAAAAAAATCTAACATCTCAGGCAGTTAAAAGGCACTGCAAATTTCATTTGCATGCAGATTATTACATTGTTACAGTCACTACCATTACCTTCTTCCAGATTTACATAATGTATAAAACCAGCAAAGTTCCTTCTCAACGTTATCACACTGAAGTGCACCGCACTAAATATTCTTTCACAATAACAAATTTTCAAGATCACCTTCCTTAACTTTTACTTCATATATGCTTCACTCTATGTCTATGTAAGCCTGTTTAACTTACAGTTTAAGGGCAGGAATCAGTTAAGGGGTCTTAAATTTTTTAGAGTGATTAGAAGAAAAAAGAGGAGAAAGGAAAATATTTGTTGTGAAAATATAGATTGAAAAACAAGTAAATAAATAGGCTTAACACTTAAGGAGTTTGATTTCCTGCTACAGTGCACTGTTATGTTTTGAATTACTATTAAAAAACTGCCCCAGTTTAGCTTAAAGTTAGCACGGGAAGGAGGTGTAAATGAATCCAAGCCACAAAGGGGTTAGAGTTAAGCATTGAAAATGCAATAGCGCCTCATGCTTACTATTTATCACTGTGCAGAAACCTCTCTCTTTTTGACATTGGACAATAGCAGATTTTCCTAAATTCCAAGTGGAAATGCTTTACATTTTAACTGTGTTTTTAACCTACAGTTTTACTGTTTTATTTCATCCCTGTGACACCTGATGCATAATAAACTCTGTCATGTTATCATTTTGCTGTTCAAAATACCATCTCCACTCTGAAACTTCACTTTTTGACAAGCACGTTAGAAACTCTGCAGAACTGTCAGAAGACATGATAGCTGGTAGATGGCCAGAACTGTATTTTGTCTGATTTTCTGTATCCTGAGCAGTTTAACTAGGAAAAAAAAGTTATTTTTAAGAAGTGACATCTTCAGTTCTGAGATAAAACAGAAGAAAAATGAGAAAAACTATTTCAATTGCTGCAATAATCAAATTCTTTTGTGTCACTCCAAATACATGCATAAACATTTCCTTGCAAATCCACTTGTTAAAATTATTTCTGTCTTTTCTCCCCTGACTTGCACTATGACAGTAGTAATCAAACCTGATAACAGCCTAACTTAGCACCTCAGTGTAGCCAAGTCTACCACCCCTCCCTTTAGCATAAAGCTCCAGCATTTTGCATACTATTGTCTGCTCCCCAAGAACTGTGACTTCCCAGATTACTTGAGCAACAAACTTTGATAAAGGGAAATGTTCTCACCTAAAATTGCAGTTGGCACAAATGGATCTGTCATACATCATAAGCAGGTCAATGCAGGAAAAGGTAAAAAGAGAGAGAACAGTAAATGATTGATACATGTTCCCGAGTTTTCTTTCAGAAAACTACTGTTAGCAACCGGTATGTTTCTTATATATACATTAAATGTTGATGGCAAGAAGTATAATAACATAAATATGTATGCTTTTATTATGGAAAGGTCCATAGAGGATGGAAACCAAGAAAAAAACTGGTTACCTGGGTAGTAAGAATTAGGCACTGTTGTGCTCAGTGTGTTAGTTTTCATTGTAAATGAAGATGGTGAAGATACAGCTGCAAAGAGAAACAAAGCTGGTTAGAGACAGAGATATGATATGCAGCTACTTAAGCTGAGTGACACAGCAGATGGGATCGACCTGACTTAAGAGTTCATCCTGCTGTGTTTCTTGCACTGGAATCAGGACCTAGGGAAAACCAGGCAAGTCTAGTGAATGAAATAGCTCACTGAATTTGATCAATTCTCTAAAAAGAAGTGTCGTTGGAGAAAGCATTTTGATTGCTGATGGGAAATATACTTTTCAAATCACAAAATCAGACAGAATACTGATGCGTGAAACAACACATCACAACGACAAGAGGTGTTTTTGAGAGAAGCTTTGATCATTAATAACATTTCCTTATAATACTGTAAAGGCCTCGTGCAAATATTTTACTGTAGTTTATTTTTTCCTCTCCTTTTTTATTTTGATTCGTTTAGAGAGGTGGATAGTGTGCATAGAGATTCTAATACACCCTGAATATTACTCTTTGTTTAAAGGTGGTTTTCAGGGAGTGATATACAGACCAATTCTCACATTGGTATTCGATCACTGAACCATTTGTAAAACCAATGGGAAAGCCCAATGGGAACAAATTAAGTTCAGTTTGCCCCTAGTATACAAACATCATGCAAATCACCATTGTAAACACAGATAAATTTCACAGGTAGGAGTTAATCACAACATTTTACAGGACATTCAGCCAAAATGTCATTAGAGGCTTTTATCAAAGCTCCTTGCAAATTCCACCTTAGTTGCTTGTCTACACATCTCAAATTCAGTCTGACCAGTGAATGTAAGCATATTCTGGATACCTGTAAACAAACTAACAGGAATGTGCGAAACAAAACAGAGTTGAGGAAGGCAGGATCTGCTGGATGAGAAGTGAGATTATTCCTGCTGGCTTTCATCCATCTTTTCTCCAGTTGATATTCCAGGGCAAACAGTTACTAGCCCTTGTTAATATGGGGATATCTCAAAACTGGCTTAAATAATGCTGATAGTCACCATTTATCATATAAATTAATATATCTGAGACCATGTTCCTTTGATTATGTCTCCAGAATGAGGAGATTACATTTCCTTGATGGCCAGAACAGTGATACTTCTTTCGGGTATGGATACAGAGATTAGTTGAAGTCAGGGCTGCTGCAGGTAATAAAACTTGCTAGGTAGAGAATGCAGGCAGGGTAATGAACTTTCATAGGAAGTAGGAATGTTCTAAATCTCTTGATTACAAGGCCTCTCACATAGATTATTCCTGAAGACTGTCAGTGTGCACCTTCTGGTGACCACGTTTCTTATGGAAAGTCTAATTAGAGGTTCTAGCCCTTGAGTGGTATAAAAACTTACTATGGCAATAATTTCAAAGAGGTTTGAGGTGGTTTACATAAAGAGAATTTAGTCCCAGGAACTCATTGCAGCTTCATTTGTAGTTATGACCATTCAGTAGCATCACTGGAAAACTGTACCATGATGATGGAAGATGAAGTATAAAATCTCTTCATCTCTTCACAGAAATAAGCAATCTCATTAACTGCAAGGGTATATTCTCACCAGAAAGGCAGGTCTGATTTGAAAGATCTATTTCAAATCAATTTCAAAAGTAACTCAAATGCAAATTAACATTGCAAATTCTGAGCCTAATGCTGCTGAGAAAAGTCTCACTGTATAAACCTCACAGAGTGTTTGTACAATTGAGCTCATCAAAGATAAATTTTTAAGCATATTGTTAAAGAGTGGGAGTTGGACCTTGCATATTGTTAGTACTTGAAAATAATTTAATCTTTGACAAATTCTGAAGACGTTAAAAAAAACACTGGCATACAAAAAACCCTGAGGTTCCTTAAGAACCAATAAATAAAAAGAACTTTTTGAACCTAGTCATTCTTTTAAACAATGGTAAACCATGATTTTTTTTTCATGGTCTCTGCTTAGTGCCAACCCTCTGACAGGAGTAAGACCTTGACTAAAATTCTAATACAGGACATTTTATAACCCAAATCTTATTTATTTTCGGGGTAGATCCAAGAAGACCCATGACAATTATTAGAGAATCTCTTATGAAATTGCAAAACAGATAAGTCCACTGAGTTCTTCCTTTGCACAAGCAACAGAAAGAGCATCATCTAGAATTGGAAATAATAGGACAATCAGATTATCATTATTAAGTTATTACATTCAAAAATAAATTTGTACTACCAAAGAAAAAGTGAGTAAGGGAAGCATTTGAAGGACTTGGGACAGCATGAAGGATATAAAATTTTCAACATAATGGAGATTAGAGAAAGGTAAAACTACTGTTTCAGTAATGTCACTGCTCTTCTGCAGAAGAAAAGGATGGACAGAAAAAAGCTCAATTATCCTTATTATTTTTAAAGAAGTCTATACTTGATGTCTGACTGTCTTGCTCATTTGAATAGACACTGTAATGTGCTGCACAGTGGGAAACTCTCTGTCCCATGGATTTTCCATGACTGAGTAATGAGGAATATTTTAAAAACCATTTGCACCTTTCTTTCACCTTCAAAAAAAAGAAAAAAAGGAAGAGAAAAGAAAAGAAAAGAAAAAACTTACATCTCCCATTTAGATTGTGCGTGTCCATGAAAGAGAAAGCTTCATCACAGTTGGTGCCTTGCTCAGTGTAGCTTTTATCCATTGAATTCACCATCACTGTCATTTCCTGCCGAGTACTACTCAATGTCTCTTTCTGCTTTTTAGCCAATTTTCTTAAGAAATGAATGATGAGGAAAAAAAAGGAGAAAAACAACTCTTCAGTAAGTAGATGTAGTCTTCATGCTGTTTACATCAGTACTGTAGTTTGTGACCATATTATTAAGTAACATTTACATTTGTTTCTGCATTTCTGGAACCTTAAATTTATTTTGCTCTCCTCTCTTTCAGTCTGATAACCAAGGGATAGTTGCCAGTGAACTGACATGTGGTCAACAGCACCTTAATCCTTGGGAACCACCACTGAATTAAAGGGGACTACTTGGATAGGAAGGTGATGTGAGCTACAGTATCAGAGGTTACATCTGATTAAACATATAAATAAAAATGAAAAGACAGATTTCACTGGAACTGAGAAATCAGTACCAATGTTCACGTGTGTAGAAGAGTCTGGAGCGGTTTCACTGAGACTCTGCATAACACAGCAATCTGGTTTATACAATACTGTATAGTGTATGTTGGAGCTCTGAATACACACTGCACACTCAACAGACATTTCAAACTGACTTGCATTCCTAAAGACTATTTTCTGTCACTCCTGATTTCAGGAGAATTATTCACACGAGTTAGTTGCTTCTCAGCAGGAGTGGTCTGTCAGAGACAAGATCTTAAATCTGATACTACAATAGTGATCCATTGAACTATGGAATTGCCTTGGATGCATATACCTCTTTTTTTTTCCAGATCTGTTTGTTTCAGTCTAAAGTCTCACTGTCTCCCCCTGAGTTATGCTTAGCTGTATCACAAAACAACATGTCCAAAACTCTTGATTTTTCCTTCAACCTCTGTGAGGCATCTGTGATCCTGATGATAGTGGATCCCATGACTATTTAGCTTGTTTCCCTGGCCTGTGACTCTGTCTGAGACAAAGCCTTTCTCCAAGTTCTTGCCTACAGCCTTAATTTAAATTTTCCAGATTCCTTCTGTAGAGTATCTTCAAGGTATGTGTTTTAAAAAAAATAACTGCTTCACAGACTTTACTTATCCAGTCTTCTAATTCAATGACTTTTCCTCTGTGTAAAACATAATGAGCCAGCTCATATTCATCTGCCAGAAGGATCTTTTACATATCTTCAACTAGAAGTTACAGAGGTTATCTCACAGTTAAGTGAGATAATAAGCTAAGAAGCTTATTATCTCACTTAGGTTCCTTCTACTTCTAGAGGCCAAATGTATCAAGCATAACCAACTTGTGCTAACTTTCAAAGCCTTTCTGTTTGTTAACTCTTATTCGGTATGAAAAGATGGTTCCCACCACAGACAAAATCTTACACCAGCCTCCCCGAGATTTTCAAACATTTGTCTCCTCTCATGCTACGCAGGAGGGGCTTTCTGAAACTCTCCTGACTGATATCTCACTCTTCCACTCCAAATCAATTGCGAAGTACCAGTATTACTGCTTCCTATGCTGATCACTACTGCCTCAGTCTCCTCATGTTCCCCATCTACCCACCTGTTATCTCTTATCTTCCACCTAGATGAGAAGCCATTTGGGCAGGAGCTGTGGTTGTGTTCTGTACCAATGTAGAACCAAGCTCAGCAGTACCTTAATCCATGAATAAAGCTCAAAATGTCTTTGAAATTAAAGGCTTGCTAACAATAAAAGTAAGAATAGTAAGTGCAGGCATGGTATTGGGTCACTGGACAGAAAAGTATTAAGGGTCACATCTGGCCCTCAATAAGCTGACAGATTGCCACCCCACTCCCGAGGGCATGTCTCCATGACTGAAAGTGAATCAAGTACACTGCCTTAAACACCTGCTGCAGCACTTGCAGCTATGAGCAGTGTTATGCCTTTGCCCATCCCAGCTCAGGAGTCACCTGTGTTTGCTTGAGCCTTTGCTTACTCTGTAGACTTGATAATAAAACTGGTTCTTTATTACTCCACAGTGCATCAAGGCACAAGGGAGCATGGTCTGAACTCTTTTATATCAGAGACAGTTAAACTTCATTTAAGTACCATAAGTAACACAAAACTCTTAGATCTTTGCATCCTTCAATCTCCCCCTCCTTCATATCTAATTGTAATGAATAAGTAATATATTATTCAAAGTAGAATCTGAGACTTATCACCTAGTACATGAATAACTTAATAGAAGTCCTTTGTAAGGACAGGCTTATCAAAGTGATAACATGAAATGGATATTTTTTTTCCTCTTTCACCCTTAGATGGCAGTACATTTAGATGGCAATCATGCATGACTCCCCTTCCAATCCTTGGGTCCCATGATCAAGCTAAAGCAGATTTATTTTTTAAGACAGTAACAACTGTACAGTACTTCTCAATCTGAATCTAATTCTGGAAATAGGTCTTGTGGGAAAAGTTCAAATCTGAAACAACTTACAGGAAGAGACCAACACTAGCCAGACTTCGGCACTGTGAACAAAAACACCCACTGGACTCAGTCAAGTAAACTTTAGCTGAATATAACATTTCTAGCATCTGCAGATTTTCGATTTCACTGAAAGTGTTGCAGGGCTGCAGTCTCTGCATCTTATCCATTCCTTGGATCTCTCAATCCCCAAGAGGGTCTGGCTATACAAGATTTAAGAAACTCGTAAAACCGTGGTACCTCACATCTCCACCACCACTCAAACTCTTATATTTGAAGTAAATTTTGGGGGGGAAAAAAGGTTTAAATATTTGATCATCTTCACTCATGGAAAAAGACACTTCATAGCTACTATCTGATGTTTCATCCTTCTTAAAGGAAAAGAGATCTACAACCAAAGGGAAAACATAAAACAGATGGAAGCTCTCAGGATGATTACCTAGGATGAAATTATTTTTGTAGGGAAAGCAAAAAGATCAGCTTATCACACAAACAGTGTTACCATGACTATATGAGGAAAGAGAATGTACTATATCAGTCCCAGGAAAGAGGAGCCTGATATTCAGAAAAATCTCAAGACTAGCTAGGAACTGTTGGAATTTCAAGGCACAAGAAATAGCAAGAAATGTGCCGGTGAAATGGTTAAAATACAGTAAAATGCAGAGCAGAAAAAATACAGACTTCCCCTGCAAAACTGTGTGGGATTTTGTGTATCATTTACTCTGTTCTGTTACAAATATTAATAAAAACAGTCCAGGAAAGTAATAAGCTAAACAGCTCATCACAATCTGTCCCCATTTTATCTATCATGATGAAATTCTCCAATGATGCATCTTCTCCTGTACAGTCCCTCCTTGTTGAAAGGCTCACTCTGTAAAACTTGTGCAAGCCTAATTCAGTATCTTTCTCAAAATCCTCCCTCTCAGTGCCTTCTCCCCTAAACCCTGAAAGAAACCAACTCCAATAACTGCTAAGTTGCTACTACATTGTCAGCCTCTGTCTGGTTCATTTTCCATCTATTTTCCTGCATCCCTTTTCTCTGTCCTGTCTTGACTTACAAAACAAACTCTTTTGCACCTAGTTTGCCTTTTTGTGTTTAAAAAGCACTGGGCACAAAGAATGAGGCACAATGGGACACTGTCATAGTCAGAGGAATGTAACAACAGTAAAAATAAAATTTTTTAAAAAATGGTGACTAGGGTTGTAATGACCTCAGGCCCTGCCAAAAACGTGCCTTCCATTTTAATTAGGAACAATGAGAAAAGCATATTAATTTGAATCTAACAAAAACTTCCTGCTTCCCCATTCCACGCTGAGTGGTACTCTCTGTTTCAGTATGCCTCCTTTCTCATCAAGCAAAGAAAGGAGAAACAAGATGGTGCCACTTTCCACAGCTCCAGCAAAACACGACCATCAGCAAGACATTAATAAATGAAGTGAGATGAAATTTGTAATTGTGCTGCTAAAGGAACTGGGCTGAATTTTTTCCTTTAATTTATGCACTGATCTATTGCAATTACTGCTACTCAAGATAAAACAGCTGCTTTTTACATACTTATTGTTTCAAATTTTACTTCTCTGCTTGTGGACAAATCACAGAAATGGTTCAGGTGAAGAAAGGATTGGGGGCTTTCATGTAACCCAGTAGAGCAGTGCACTTACAGTTGCAAAAGCCTTTTAACAGTTTGCTCACCAAACCTCTGAAGGCATCTAAACTACAGTAAGAATGATCTTTTAGTAAAATGCTTTAGCAGCTGGTTAGAAAGATGTGATACCAAGGGTAGGGTTAAATGGTCATTTTTTCACAACAGAGATACATTACTACTGGCTATCCGACATAACTGCATGTTACCATATACACACTGACCTAGAAAATGTTCAGGATCTTTTTGAGCAAAACACAGTTTTTAAATTGTACTAAAAATTGGAAGCAGGGTTAAAAAGTTACAAATCTATCTCATGAGGTAGAGTGATTGGATATTCACTTAAGGCAAAATTCAGTGCTGAAAGATATAAAGTCATGCATATGGGAAAAATAATCCTAATTATACACACACAATATTGCATCTAAATGACTTCATGAAATACAGAAGAAATCTGATAGTCACTGATACTTTGAAGACCAGAAGTTTAGCACTACGTATAGTCAAAAAGGCAAAGAAGTCAGAAATGACTATGTAAGGGACAGAGAAAATATGAAAAATGCAATTAAGCAATTGTATAGATCTGTGGAGCTTCCACATTTTGAGCACTGCATGCAGTTCTGACACATGCCTATCCCAAAAAGATTTTCACAAAGTAGAGAACATATACAGAGAGGTGATAGGAAGATCAAAGGAGCAGAGCCTACCAGAAGAGCAGTAATCCTTCCAAAGATAAGGAGTCCCTAGTTTAAAAATGAGGCAGTTGAACTGAGAATATGATACAAGTATATAAAAAACCATGAAGAAAACTAAGAAATTAATAAAGAATTACTGTTTCTCAGAAATGAATGAACCAGAAGCAGGAAGTATATAGATTTTTTAAAATATAAAACTAAGTATTTTCACAAAACCCAGAAAATGCTCTGCTCTGCCTTGCCTTGAGTCCCATGTGCATTTTTGGGCACCACAATATAAAAAAGACATTAAGGGATTAGAGAGTGTCCAAAGGAGGACAACAAAGATGATGAAGAGCCCTGAGGGGAAGCTGTATGAGAAGTGGCTGAGGTCACTTGGTCTGTTCAGCCTGCAGAAGAGGAGGCTGAGGGGAGACCTTGCTGTGGTCTGCAACTTCCTTGTGAAGGGAAGAGCAGGGGCAGGCACTGATCTCTGCTCTGTGCTGACCAGTGACAGGACCGAGGGAATGGCCTGAAGTTGTGCCAGGGGAGGTTTAGGTTGGATATCAGGAAAAGGTTTTTCCCCCAGAGGGTGGCTGGGCACTGGAACAGGCTCCCCAGAGAAGTGGTCACAGCACTGAGCCTGACAGAGTTCAAGAAGCGTTTGGACGACACTGTCAGGCACAGGGTGTGACTCTTGGGGCGTCGTGTGCGGGGCCAGGAGCTGGACTTGATGATCCTTGTGGGTCCCTTTCAATCCAGCATATTCTATGAAAATTTTGTAACACATCACCACTAGGACTCATGAGATATCGAGAGTTAGTATTGATAAAAGAAAATCTGATTAAGGGCTGAGCAGAGGACAGTGAATGCATTACCTTTCCTTCACTCTGTTTCTGTATTCATCTAAAGGTCTGTCACTGGCCACTATCACAGACATGGTGTGGACTTTTATTCCAAAATTTGATTCCACAATTTTTTTATTGCATTAACAATCCCTTCAACAGATAATGCAGGAAACAGGATTTGAATACATTATTTGCTTTTCTAACACTCAGAATTACTCACTTTTTTGGATTTTTTAGTCTACTTACAATACCAGTAGTGCTGTATTTATTATTATTATTAGTATTAGTAGTAGTAGTAGTAGTAGTAGTAGTAGAATATAAATTAAATTAATTACTTTGCCTATCTATTTTGGCTGCCTAGGGTAAGCTAAGAGAAAATTCATAGCTAATTTTGGGAAATCTGCTTCAATCTGAAATAATTTAATAATCATAACTGATTCAGCAACATTCAGCATGAAGATGCAATGTGATGAAAGCTCTCCACAGGAAGTAGGTAAAGAAGTGCAAAGATAAGAGACTTGTTCCTTGTTTATTGAGTTTTTATACATTTTTCCAACTTATGTTGAAATTATTTTTTCTTGAACAACAAAACAATTCGTCTCAATAACTGTGATTGCTTTCCTGTCTTTAACAATGGGTCTTCTAAGACAGAGAAAAATCCACACATCACATATCACTGTGAGAATTACATGTGTGTGAGCTGGTACACATTTGGTAACATTGGGTATTATTCTAATCTGCATTAGAAAATTCAAAATGCTACTTTCTACTTTTAGAATTTATTTTTTCTCTATTTGGGAATACTTTGAATAAGAGCTCTTCATGTTGCTTTTTATTGTTAAAAAGTCCTTATGAAAACAAGTTTTCAGAACCTGAATATCAAATCCAATTCAACCAAAATGGTGAATTTCTTTAGGTGTTATTAAATAACTGTGACTACAAGTAATTGGTATTTAGCCTACTTTACGTTTCTTATCAAAACAGCAACACTGCACAGAACCCCTTCTATCTCCCCCATATGGACTGAGCCACAAATATGAAGCAATTGAAATCAAATAAGGAAATGAAATATAAACAGTATGGCATTAGTGATAGCAAAGCTCTGTTCACCTGAACTTCTGTCATCCAGTTTAACATTTATATGTCTTATATTGGAATGCAATATGCTCAAGACTGCAGTTTCACAGTGACATTAAACTATGTTCTGTCAATATTCTATCAGACAGGGATAAGGTTAGGAGAAATATTTTTAAAGGCAATACACTTCACAGCAAGAACTAGAGAACACAGTAAAATACTTTATAAGCCGTCCCCACTTAAAGGACTAGCATTTCTAGAGAACAACCACAGGGAAAATAATTGTTAGGAGAATTATAAAAAAGCAAAAAGTGGCAGGATAACACTGAATTGTGTGGTTCCTTGCTTATGTTCTCTTAAAATGCAATCCTGTATTAGATTATAAAATTATGCTTTGTCCTATGAAGTTCAACATATATTTTGCACTGACATCAGAACAGTATGGAAGACTGATTTAGAGATTACAAATATTTTAATATAGCCAAGGGTGCATAAGCCTTTTTACCTGATGTACAAAGAGGTGGCTTATTCTAATTTCTTTTAGGTGCCTTCCCTTAGTTCTAATTATCAGCTTCCTGCTCCAAAGCAAATGCTAACATTATTCATTTTTACCATGCTCTTGCATTCCCTGATAAGGAAAACAGAACCAACTTTAAGAAAATGCTGTGATGATGCTCAAATTTTGGAAACAGTGTTCTTGATACCACACAATTTAATTTTCATCCCTTCCATTCACTGTGGCTTTCATTTTTTTTTGCCATAGAGACACTGGATAAACTTTCAGGCCAAGAAGACATCCCAATACTACCAGGACTGACTGTAAAGACAGAAGAAGAAAAGAATACAAGTAAAGGGGTGAGGGGGAGGATTCCTTTAACTTACAGAGTTAATGGAATTGAGTGCAAAAAGAGTGCAAATTTTTTACAATAAGGCGAAGGTTAACAAAAATGGTTTTGATTTTTGTTAGGATAAACAAAACCAGTTTTGATTTCTGTGATTCTTTCTTAACTTGGCTTTTTACTCACTGCATGTAAGAACTTCAGTGGTCTTTTTGCACTTTTTTGTTATTAGGAGATTGGTTCATTAGCATTACAAGAGATCAGAGCAAAAAAGGAGTTATTTGGAAAGACTCCAGTATCACTTGTAGCTCACAGGGAAAGTATGGCATGACTTGAGAAACAGTGGCTGAGAAAAGGGAAAGAGAATATGGAGGTGAATGGAAAATGAGAAAGAAAAGATGATAGAAAAGTAAGGTACAGCTACAGTCAGAGACACACACCTCATCTACTTTTGCTGCTAAGTCTTCTTTCTTGAATTCAAGTATACAGCACATGCTTTGAGATTTGCTTACAGTGACATCATTTAAAACTCTGCTTACTTGTTTCCCTTTTGTATGAAGTTTCTGCTTTGTATGAACTCCACATCAGGAGGATGTGAGATAGAGTGAGTCTGTGAGTCAGATATCCACATCAGGATATCTGAGTTTCTGCAAGTAAGGGTTATAGCACCAAACCCAAAAACACCTCAGGTCAAAGGAGGCACTGCACTGACAGAATTTGCTGATGCAGAGGAGGAACACTGGCAACTGACCAACTGCAAAAAACGGAGCTATACAAAGGTGCATCAGATTAATGTAACAACATTTATTTGAAATGGGCTGACTCTTGTCTTAGCTCCCAGAGAAAGTTAAATTTGTGGTTACAGTTTAGTTCTTGCATGTCCACCCAAGAGGACCTTGATGCATTTCAGCATGATTGACAGGTTCTTCAGGGAAGGCTCTAGGCTATGGCAGTAAAAAAGGATTTTGAGAAGCTCTGGCAGAACTCTATGTCTGCAAAGATGCTGGCTGTGCTATTTTTGGATCAAGTTAGTCAATGGCCTTGGTCTTCAAAAAATGCACCCACAAAATTAAAAAAAAAATAAAAATCTGACAACCTTCTGCCTCCCCAATAGAATAAAACAGTAATGAGATGTGAGAAGCAGTATTTCCCATAAATTACTATTATCTAATCTTGACCACGATCTTGAATACTGTAAGTAATGAATTGGGCAATAGAATATCCCATTCTTCTTAGCTGAACTAAGGAATGAAAAATGAAAAGTCACAAATTCTCTCAATTTGTTACAAGATTTAACAATTTTGCAATATGAATTTTAATTTGTGGTTTGCTTCTTATGACCCTCAAACTAACAAAGAAAATAGTGAACACAATGTTTAACTGACCTATACATCCTCCTGAATTATAGGGGTGTGTAAGAAAAACAGAATATTAAAACAGTTTATTTTCCCCCCAAATTAATTACAAGGCAAATGCTTATGAATCTGTCCATTTCACTTAAGACTTATTTACTTAAGTGATTAGAGCAGCTGTGTAGAATTATTTGCAGGAGGAGGATCAGGGTGCCACTTAGAATATGGAGGAGGCCAAAGTACAGCAAATCCTTTATGAGCAGAGGAAGAACCCAGTAGCCCAGCTGCAACACCTGAAGGCCTTTCTGATAAAAAAGGAAATGGACTATTAAATGTTACGTGACTGAGCAGGGAATTCAGCCTGGATTTCTCTCAGTAGACAAATCCTGGACAAGGAGATACTCAAAGAGCTGTGCTTGCTCAGCCTGGAGAAGAGAAAGCACAGAGGGGATTTTAGTGTCATTTTAACAACCTAATGGGAGCATATGGAGGAGACAGAACTAGACTCTAGGAAAGGACAAGACACACTAGACACGAGCTGCAATTCAGGAAATTCCAGTTAGAGCTTAGTAAAATTTTTGTCACGATTGGGGTGGTCAAACAGTGGAGCAGGTGCTCAGAAAGGCAGGATCTCAAGCTTTGGAAATACTCAAAACCCTGCTGGACAATGTCCTGAGCAACTTGATTTATTCTAAACCTGCTTTAAGCAGGAGATTAGAAAATATGACCCCTAAAGTTCCCTTCTGATCCAAATTATTCTAGAATTCCCATTAAGTGTTCTGTTAATAGGGCTTTTTCATAAAAAGGGAGACATGGGGATTTAAAGCATTACAGATTTGAACATAATCCTCAATTGTGACTTTTCTTTGAATCGTCCTACATGTAAGATGCAGTCAGAAACAATACAGAATAATACTAGCAAAATTACAAACACTCAAATAATTAAATATGAAGATAGATATAAATTCCTTTTAGTTAATGACTTAATTCTTTAAGCATTATTTTCTGCCGCTTCTACTAAACCACCTTTCTAACATAAAGACTGAAGATAGTGTAAATATTTTTTATCAATAAAGCTTTTTCATTAGAGAACTAGTTATATTCACATTGAACTGCCTAATGAGAATGTAAAAATTTTCCATGAAAAAAGACAAATAATGGTTTGATTTTCTAAAATAGTATTAATAATATGTTCTTATTTTAATGAAAATGAAATGTGCAATTTTCCATTATGTTTTATTTGTATTAATCTCTGTTACATTAATTGTACATAAATGTAAAATGGCATTACACTACTTTACAGACTTCTATGACAGTATTTCAAGTTTACTGAAATGATGTATTTGAAGTCTTTGAAGAAATCCTTTTCTGAAACGTATGATCACAGGAAAATTACACAACTGACCTTTCCTTTTGCCTGAGAATACCTTCTCCCCCAGAAAAAGAAATTTTATTCTCTTAGCTAACTCTGTTTGAAGAACATTAAATTAAAATTTACACAGAACTCACACTTTCTCTTTTGTTACCATATATGCCATTTTACTTAGACTCACAGAATCATTAAGGTTGGAAAAGACCTCGGAGATCATCAAGTCCAAGCTTTGACTGACCACCATCCTGTCCATTAAAACACAGCACTAAGTGCCACATCCTGTCATTTCCTGAACACTTCCAGGGATGGTGACTCCACCCCTTTCTTGAGCAGCCCATTCCAATGCTCTGCCACCCTTTCAGTGAAGAAATTCTTCCTGATGTCCAACCTGAACCTCCCCTGGCACAGCTTGAGGCTGTGTCCTCTTGTCCTGTTGCGGGTTGCCTGGGAGAAGAGGCTGAACCCCACCTCACCCCACTGCAGGGAGTTGTACAGAATGACAAGGTCTCCCCTGAGCCTCCTTTTCTCCAGGCTAAATAACCCCAGACCTATATTTAAACAGGAGTATCTTGGTTCTTTTGTATGCAAATTAATATACATACCTGATCTTGTTTCAAAAGCTAAAATTTTAAAGGAACCTAGGTAGATGAATGAAAGATGTGTATACCATATTGGGCTCAGAGTATTTTCTCCATAGTAGTGTTTGGATGCGGATTAAAGATACTGCACGAGGTAGAAGAATACCCTATTTATAGCATATTGTAAAATATATATTTTGCATTTGACATTGCAATTCCCCTTTGTCTCAACAACTTTTCTTTCTCCTCTTTGCCCCCATTATATTATCCTATGATCTGATTTAAAAAAACTAAACAGACAACACTGGGACCTACTCAGGAGGAGGTAGTTGTGTGATGTGTAGTGCCAGACAACTTGAACATGAAAGCTTTTCGCAGGAACACATCCATGACAGATTTTGAAATTCTCTTTTTGAAACTAATTACCATTTTAGAAAAGGCTGGCTAATGATGAAAGAAAACACCTTCTTATCCCATAGCTGTCAGGTTTAAGTAGAGCCTCAAACTCCCAGGCATAGTATGCACTGTAGGTGTCCAGAATCCCTCTGCTTTCACAAACCAAAACAAGAGGCAGTGTTAAATGCAAATTTATTTTGGGATGGTTTTTCCCACACCAAATTTTCACCGCATTTTCTGAGGTGTTCTAAGCATGAGGAATATGAGGAATTCCAGAGATGTATGACAGATGTGTCTGTTAAGATACATTAGCCTCTGTTTATGAGGTTTACTATGATATTCTCAAAGTCCTTAAGCATGGCCAGACAAATGCGTTTCTTTAAAAGTCTATCTGCCACATAAGCATTTCCTTACACAAAGAGAAAATCCATAGCCCCACAGTGCATCACTACCTGAGGCTGATGTGGGTATGGAACAGGTGTCTTCTATGTGGAATATCTTGTTACTTGCACTGTGGGATTAGAAAATTTGTCTTGCAAGTCCCAGTGGAGGAAGCAGATCCCCGGATCTCTACAGCATCTAACAAGTTAGTTCTGTGCTTGCATAGGCTCAAGTTAATCGAAAGCATAGCAACTGTGACAATTTTAAATACAGGAGATGTTTTTCCCTTAAGGTATTTAGGTCTCCATACAGATCCCTCTCCACTGGCCAGAAACTAAGGCATTTGAGGGCAATTTGTCTGCTGGGTAGACATCAAAAGAAGCCAGTTTGTGACAGGCATAGTCCTGTGAGGCCAGGCTGGATGGGGCTTTGAGCAACCTGATCTAGTGGAAGGTATCCCTGACCATTGCAGGGGGTTTTGAACTAGAGATATTTAAGGTCCCTTCCAGCTCAAACCATTCTATGATTTGGCTTTATCAGTATTAGGACATAAAATGCCATCAAAATAAAAAAATTAGCTTCTCTGAAACATCCCTTAGAAGAGTTATCTTTAGCATATTTTCTATTTAGGTATATGTTAATGTATTGCATATATTGTATCAATTATATAAATGCATATTGATATGTAAACATATATTTAAATATATGTAGTGGTGTACTGCAGAACCAAAAGGAAAGGTTTTGACAGTCTTAACATAATACAATTCATTCACTTCTTTGCTGATCCCCAGTAGTAGGATACAAAAGAGCAAAAGGCTTTCTGCTGATGAAAAAATTCTGCTGTGTTAGTCCAGATGTTCTGGTAAACAGATAAGCATCCTGACCTAGCTCCTGTGTAAGTCCTGCAGTGGGAGGTACTTCTTCAGTTCCTGAATATACTGCCCTCTGTGAAAGATAGAGTTTTTTGTTCACACTGACTTTTGATCCACAGCCTTGAATAGATAATTTGATCACTTGGTGACTTGAATAGATAATTTTTGCCTCTTTGTATCCTAATACAAGCAGCAGCCTGTGGAACATATTTGCTAGTGCTGGTACTGAGCATTCACAAACTTGCACATAATTTTTTCTGCACTACCTACACTCTATCGATGTGCCTTTCACTTTTTCAAGCAATTCCATCCTTCAAGACTTCTGTGATATTCAATATACCTCAGCAGTTCAAAATATCCAATGTAGAGAGTTTTAATCAGTCTTTTACGAGTCTATCTTCCTGTGCTTCCACAAGAAGTAATCTGTATCAATAAAAGTTGCTGACTAAAAGCTCAGAATAGGCAATATTCAGTCATGTAAGAAAGAAAATAATTTCTCCTAAGGGGAGGCTGAAATTGGGCCATCCTCTTAGGGCACGTAGAGTAACTAATGGGATGCATGAGGATACACCTGGAGCATTTTTGGAAATGTGCTAATGCACCAGTGCTCCATGCTCACTGTGGGAAGGAAGGCACTAAAGAGTGATCTTTAGCAGCATGTAGCTTGTAAACCATCCAAGTGCTCTCCCAAGCCATGGGTATATCACTTAATTGGCAGTGGGAGCGTGGTGGCAGATGGACTGCTGCTAATCCAAAGGCATGACCAGAGGAGGAAGTGCTCCAGCTGACACCTTGTGTGGCTGATACTGTTTGGTCAGCCTAAGATGCAGCTGCATGCTCAATCCAATTTTTCCCACACAGCAGAATGTGACTTCTGGGAGAAACTGTCATCTGTCCCCTGTATAAAATGCTAATGAAGTTGTCCAGCCCCTACTTCTCTTTCAGCAGGTATGTGTGTTGGGGCCTTTTGTGCTATATTCAATGGCTCATAAGGAAGATTTTAATATGAGGCCTGTATGGCAAGGAAGGCTGATTAATCCACTTTAGGGGCTCTTTACAGCATGCTGGAAAGGGCAGCTGATACAGATGCATACCATGGAGGCTTTAGGTAAGAACATTTCAAATATTCAGATACCTTTGTTTTTAATTCTAGCAAACTTGAACCTATTAACACCAAAGGCTTTCTTAATTAGAAGATGTAAGAAAGGTGCCAAGGAAAGCTTCTTTAAATCTTTCTAATACAATTTCATCTGAAAAATACAATTGGTTTTCCAGCCACAATAACTTTAACATTTGAAAAGAAATTTAATTAATGATTGCATATAATATAGGATTTTCACTCAGAGCTTTGCCACCCACAAGCAGAATGATAATCCAAAGACTGAGGAATCAAATTTTGCATAGAACCACACTACCTTTATACCTCTGTCACAGAAACACAAAGAAAAAATGAATGCCTTGTACTCATACTCAAATCTAATTCTAAATTCTGTGAAAATACACTTTCAAAGAGAGAACGACATCTTTTATCCTTGGAAAAACCTGAAACTTCTAAACAGAGCTTGCATGGTAAAGTTCCTTTGAGCGGAGTCAAAGCAGCAAATAGTCATAGCCCTTCCCCTGATGAAATTATCCATCACAAAAATACTGTATGTAAAAAAGAGAGCTAATAGGCACTGTGCTGTTCTTCAAAAGGCAACAACCTCAAACAACTAAAAAACTACTATATCATTAAAAATATCAGTCAGTTATAATTTGCAATCTTAAGAGTAATGATAGCTGCTGTTTCTACAATACACAGCCCAGTACTTCAAATATACTGAAGTATTACAGTTTGCAGTAGTGATGTAATACACTGAGATTTATAGATAGAGAGAACTGTCTGAAAGGAGGTGGCCTTAAGGCCAAAACCAGAACAGGCTTTTGTGTTGAAAATAACAAACTACTCCATTGCAGTAACAGACAGTGGTAAAATTTCTAAGCTATAATGTGTTAGTGCTAAAATTAACTGTCCAACTCATCATTTACAGAGAAAGGATACAATCTGTGACAGCTGCAAAGCAAACTGCTAGCTCTTTATTAAAAAAAAAACCAACAAAAAAGATGCACCATAATTTCTTAACAAACAAAGCATACCTCCTTAGCAAAATTTAGAAGAGTTCCATCAAAATGATTCTGTACCCCTGAAGAATGTAATGGTTAATAATATCCTTTCTGAGATTTTATTGAATAATATAGCTCAGAATTCTCTGTTAAAGCTCTTCATGGTTTGGGAGAGGGTACTTGAGAGGGAGTAACTTAGTGCCTGTAATAAACTGTAGGTTAGGTCAAGAGACAGGTCTGGGTAGGAGCCCCATTAGCAGAAATTAGAGGGAGAGAGAGGTTAGCAAGAGATTAAATTGCAAGGCAATACTACCAAATAACATTTGGGAATATGTGGATATTTTATCCTCCTGGAGAACTTGCCAAATCTTTCTTTGCATTAAAAACAAAAAGCAGTGAGCAGGAATGCTTCTAAAATGGTACAGCATTTACTGTGGAACAGATTCTTTTCATGTTTTGGCACAGGTGTTGGTATATTTTCTAATGAAACAGGGTAAGTAAGCCATAATAGAGTATATGACTATGTAACAGTACAAAAGTACCTGAAAATATCTATAGTGTTGTGACTATTTTCCAGACCTAAAGAAATACGAATACACAATGGCAAGTTTACCAAATTCATAAACTAGATCACAGCAATTTCTGTTTAACATACTGTATGATTCAAATTAGAAGTATCTTAGCATCAGATGCTAAGTCAAACAAATGTTTTGAATAGATTGACATTTCCTAGCCTACCTAGACAAATTGTTAAAAAGGAGTGTCTTCCAAGGGAAATGACGAGACTCCTTAAAGCCGACTTCAGTAGAGGGTTATGGGAACAAGGAATTCAGAACAGCACATTCCACTCCTGCCCTTGGAGAAATGAGTGCTCTTTCAAGAGGTTACAGGGCTTCCACTTGCTAACTTTTACTTGTGTGAGACCAAATGTGAAAGCAGGATCTCTTGTACATCCATTAAACTCAGTCACTTAGTAAACTAAGTAATGGAATCCTCTCAGTGAAAAGATGACCTCAGTGCTGCACCATGGGTACTTGCAAGAGCATTATAGTAATTAAAAATTACCCCCCGACCGAGGGTAATGTGGTTTCATGCAAGTCACTGCATGGAATGACATTACCTTCCATCAGGGGGTAATTTTTAACAGTCATTAGTCATCTTTAAGCTTACAAACACTGGATAAAAAAATAGTACTGCGATAGTTTGTTCAACAGCAAGGAAATAAGCAACTTGAAAACAGATGAGTGGACATCTGTGCAATTCACTTGGGACACATGTTCACTATTTAAACAGTGCCTTCCTTTAAAACACTGCAACACTATCAATAACAGTAGGAGTGGGCAGTGGCATTGCAGTAGTATTTTGGCATAGGTGAACTACAGGTGAGGATTCTCTAGTTGAATTTAGATGAGAAATTATGGTAGCAAGAAGCTAGATAAACAAGAGCTTTCCCAAAATCCAGACTCAGAAATGCAGGCTGAAGAAGATACACAGACATCTAGACCGGACACTTGGACATAAGTCTGGGTAGAATTTAAAAAGGCAGTAAACCAGTATTTCCTCTACTATGACAGCTGATTTCAGAAATTAGGTAAAGTTTATGAATTATTGCCATGTGCAGGTAAAACTGAAAAAAAAAAATACTCTGTCAGAAGTAGACAGAAATGTTGGCATAACTTGGAAAATTATGTTTTGCATGTCAAAAAACCTACAGATAGGAATGTATTAACATTGTGGCTCGAATCTGACAAGGACACATACTGCCCCTCTACAGCCCCAGCCTGAGTTTGTCTCTGCCAATTCTTTATTTTTTTCCACTAGGATCTATGAAGTTTGTGTTCCTAGACAATAAAAGACTCTCATGCTATTTTCCCACTTTACTAATATCACTCCTTTCACCTGAGGAGTTTTAAATATTCCGTGGAGTTTTGCTAATTAAAACTTACATCACCCTGTGTGAAACATGTATGGTAAGGGGACAGACAAAAACCACTTCACACATCAGTAATATGGATCTTGGAAAGAAGTTAGTATTAGGCTGACAGCAGTGTTAGTCTTTCCACAGAAGAAGACTTGCATTCTGCCGACAGTTGAAAGATTTCAGCAGGATGAATGTTATCACCTAAATGGAGGGCTGGTCCAGGAAATGGAAGCTTTGCATTTTCGAACAACTCTATTTATGTGCAGTACAATGGATTCAAGCTTTGTATGAATTAATGTCCTGTATTCCCCAAGTACTGTGTTCCCAGATCTCCTCTTGGTCCACAGCACCTGCTCCCCAACATCTCCCAGCTACCTCTCCTGTTGGTATAATGAACTAAGTAGCACTAACTGCTAAACAGCAAGAAGGCTAAAAATTGGATGAAATTTAAAAGTGTCTCCAAGTATCTGTAAAGTCCTCGTTTAAGATGATCCAACAGATGGGCAGAGTGTCCCTCAGCGCTGCACTGGGACAACGATTCAAAACAAACTTAAGGATTTTCAACTTAGCTAAGAATTTAAGGAGAAGTTTGCAACTTAAGCTCGATTCAGCATTATGTCTAGAAGTACTGAGCTTTAAGCAATCACATGATCACAAGGCTTATGGCAGTGACCGATCACTCTCACTGACAGAGTGGGAGCTAATAACATCTTGCTGTATTTATTATTTTATCCCCTCCATCTAGTGCCCCTCTCTTAGCTTACCCTGCCCACCTTTTCTGCCTGGTATTTTGGATTTCAAGTTTAGCAGTGCTAAGATCTTCACCGAATAGGTGTTTAAACACCTAATGTGAAAGTGTGACATGAAATAGCTTGAATGGCCTTTAGGTATTTTTTGCTAACAATTCTAAATTAAATAACAGGCAAAAATACCACAGTATACATGAGGTAAGCTCAGCACCCTCTGGAGGTTATTATCTCTCTCCCATGTCTTAAAATGGAGGCCAGGGATAGTAAAATATGATATTATATTTATTTATTTAGGATTTAAACTAGAAGGAAATAATCTGACTCCAATGACTCTAGCAGTGAGGGGCACATTAATGCATCACCTCCTACCTGCTCCAAGTAGATCAGATCTAAAAGTAGACTGGGGAACAGACAGATTGGCAGACGCATTCATAATATTTTATTTCTCCACTGATCACAACACTTTTCCTTTAACTGCCAAATAAATTGCAATGGCTGGCTTAGGTTCACATGCTGTACTAGTGCTTCCCTGCTAATAAACCAGGTCCTAAAAAAAACCAGGTAGAGTAACTCCTGGTAATTTGAGGAACTATTCTGCATGCATAACCACATCTGAATATTTTGATTTGCGTCTTGGATCGAATGCATTTGTTACTTGCAGGTAGTGCCAATACCACATAAGTTGAGTTATTAAGAAGTAGGAGGTAAAAATAAAAAGAAAGAAACTGCTCAGTTTCTTCTTCACTGTGTGCCCTCATTGCACCATCTTTCTACTGGTTTCATAAAGAAAGAGGAGGGGGTGTAATGGTTAATCTATTGTTTATTCAAAACCACCAACAGAAGTTAATAGACAGTTATAAACTAATTGAGTGCGTCTGTAGTGCTATCTCCTCATTCATCTCGCTTATTCGATTTAGCTCTGTTAGTGTTCCATATGGTACAGTGCCCCTGCTGCTAGGAACAGTCATTCATTGCAAAAAACCCCCCCTGTAACAACAGGAAGCTAATAGTTTAACTGTTCCTCTAAATTTGTTTGACAAAACTGACATTTAGTACGCCACGTCACGTTGTCAGTAATCTGCAATTTACCCTTAGGCAGGCAGTGGATGCTCATTTTATTTACCTCTCGTAGTTAAAAGCATAATTAATATTCCACTCTGAAACAAAGATTAGAGATTTGACAAACACTGCAATTTAAATTCTCCATTATAGCAAACATTAAAATCAAACATCTTTCACACACACCATTGCATAAAGGACATGTGTAGCTGTAATTTAACTTTTTAGTCTTTAATACCACAAACTAATTTCTGCTGTCAGTTTAATGAGGTGGAAAACACAAATCTTGTTGCACTCTGTGCACACAGGCTGGGACAGTTAGACTGCAGAGAGCTTGAATCAGTTTACCTCACAATGTTTCAGTCAAAATCCCAAAAGTATTGTGAGCCTAAAAAAGAAAAAGCCTAAAAAAGAAAAGTCTTAAAGACTTTCTTTAACAAAAAGCTTCAATAAGTATTTCAGGAACAAAAATAGTGTAACACCACAGCAGTTTTCTGAATTGCTGTAGCATTGCCGAAAAATTTCCAAGAACTGTGGTGAGGGCTGGAACTTTACAGCTGTTCTACCTGTAGCACAAAGCCCAGCTAAATTCTCCAAAGACTGCATAAGGGGGGTGTGCTTCCCTCCCTACTGCCCAACCTCCCTCACCCTGCTCTGCACACAGCTGACCTTAGGCAGTCATTCAAGTCATTTAATCACGGGCTTAGGCAGAAGCAGTTTGCAGTGATTCCTGACCTGGGTCAGCTGCCAGGCTGGAGGCAGGGGCTTGGCTGGCATTGGCTCTGCCCCTTTCCCAGTACCTTTGAGGCCAGGCTGGCATACTCCTCCTGCTTATGCCCCTTCAGCTTTTGCTCTGTGCCCTGATTTTGCACGAACAGCAAATGCAACCCCAACTGCAGTGCTTCCAGCTCCCAGTAGTTATGCTCTGAGTGCAAGTCAGGCTGCTCAGTGGCGCCTGTGGAACAACTGATTTATTGTGCCAGATTCTCTGACAACAGGGCACATTATCAGACTGGCAAAGTAGGGGGAGCTCTCAGAGAAATAAATGACTGAGGTTTTAACTCGTGCTAATTTCAATTGAAATTCTAGCTCCATAAATTCTGTGTGACTGATTAAAATTATTAACATGTAGAACACCTTTAGGCAACCATGCTGGCTCATTAAACATGGAAGCCTAGAATTATCTCCACTGTAATAAATGTGTGTGCTGATGTCTGTTTCAGAGACATACATCAGGAATTTTAGATTTTTTTTAAGGAGATTTTCTTCACAGAAGCACTGATTATGCCAAAAACAAAAAAGAAAAAAGACAGCATAAACTCAACAAAGAGGCTGCTGTTACTGTCTTCTCAATCCATCCTATGTAGTAACCCTCTGACTCCTGACTCCTTCACAAGACTTCATTAGTCACTGCCAACTTCAATCTGCTTCAGTTATTTTGCATTCAGCTCCCAAAGGAAAAGCACTCTCCCCACTGATCACAGGCTAAACTAAAGATAAACTGGCTCATTTTATAACACATCAAGCTAACATGTCCTGAATCACACTAACATTACAAACCACAAAAGAAATCTCTGAATATATCTGACCATGTCACAATATTAAATAAGAGGGATGCACATTTCTAACACTGGGTCTCCAAAGCAAATTTTAGATGCAGAGAGGTTGGTGCCAGCATATTATTTCTCTCCTACATGCCATAAGGAATGCCTGCATGTAAAAACCAATCTTAATAGTAGTATTATACTTTAGAAGAGTGCTGCTGATGTACTGAGGTTCTGTGAATAAATTATTTGAATGAGCAAATATTTGAAAAGGCTATAATAATTGCATGGAAGTTATTCAGATTTTTATTTAATTCTAAATGAGATGCAGGTTATGAAGACATATAAATCAGGAGATAAGCAGCAGAGCCACAAAGGTCAGAATCACAGCTGTTGATAAAGGGAACCTCATTAATCATAATGTAAGAATTGCCATGCTGGATTAGACCTGAGCCCAACTGGTCTTATATCCTGCTTCCATAAACTTCTGGATGTTTTAGGGAAAGTATAAGAGATACCATGAAATGAAAATGTGGAAAAAACTGTTTCCAATCCCCTATCAGCAAGAAATTGTTCTAGATTTTGAAATAGCAAGTTTTACACGCCTTCCAAAATGCTTCTTTTAACAGTATTTACACCTGAATTTTAACAGTTTTACATATTCTACATATTTCACAGAATATTTTACATAGAATATTGTAAAATAATATATTACATAGAATATTTTACATATTCAAGTCCACAAAGATGTCCAGTTCACCTTTGAATCTGATTATAATCTTAGCTCAAGCGGCACCCGTTTACTAGGATAATCAGTTTCATAGTATAATTATCCATTATATTAAAGCTTTCCCTTCTTTTTAAAATGCAACTTAATTTAAAAACTGTTCCCTTTTTGCTTGTATTAGCTGCCTTATGGAGAATAGAAATTACTGGTACAATTTACAAAGTAAATAAAAGTAAACCTTTTATTGTATTTAAGTTTTTCCTTTAATGGTTAATGCCCAGTGTTTCAGTCCCTGCTCATGTACCTTATTCTGTGCCTGACTCCAAAATTTCTCTCCGCCTTCATTCTTCTCTTTTGGATGAAGACTGATCAAATTACAAGCAGTTCAGAGATTTACAACTCAGATGCTCATTTGGCCCTTCTGAGTTGAATTCTTTCATTATCTTATTCTGAATTGAATTCTTCCACTTCGTTATGAGATTCATTGCAACACAGAATCTTGAGAAGCCACTTGAAAGCCGTTTGTGCTTCTGAACTGGTCTAACAACAATGGATGGATTTTACAAGAGCAAATTAAGACAGAAACTTGCGTGACAAGAGAATTTATTTCTTTCCAAATTCTAAGTAGCAACACTTGACTCGACACTATTAACTTTTCCTCTTCCAGGTAAATGGAAAGACAAGATGGCCTTCAAGGGAAATGAAAGAGGCACAAGCACATGTTGGCAGCTCTCACATGTAATTAGTGTGTTCCGTTGGCTCAGCATTACCATAGCAAGAAGAGGGAGGGGCTTCTTCCCTTGGGAGTGTCTAGAATGACATAAAATCCATTCCATCCTCAGGGCGTCAAATTTTTCATAGACAGGAGAAAATGGGAAAGCCTGACCTTCATTTGAAAAGCTAATAAACAAATAGGGAATGCTCTCAGCTTTCTTATTTGTGTCAAAAGTGAAGTCCTTAAGTGTCAGGGTCTTGTAAAATCTGGTTTGTATCTGCGGTGGAGATAGAGATAACGAGGTTTTCTGTAAACCATTCAGAGCTGCTTTTGTTTGCCTTTTGAATTGGCCCCTAGGGTCAGCCTAGCGGACTTCAAATACAAAAACTACCAGTGTTCTTACCAGAATCTTTGGGATTGTGTGGCAAGGTTTGCTCTGTGCACCACTAAAGTCACTGAGATTATTTTACCTGGGCTTTGTATGGCCCTCCCTCTCCACAAACTTCCTCGCTCTGATCATGCTACAACAAGCTGGAGAAACCAACACAGGTTGTCTTACTCAGTCACGACTTTCCTGTAGCTTCATAAGTAGAGGAGAAAAACCCATTGCATGCACTTACTTGTTTTTTTCTCCTTGCTCTACTTTTACAACAATTGCTGTGGCAACAAAACAGCAATAATTAAATCCCTGGCATTTTCATGCTCTTCTAAGTGATACGCTCTAATCAAGAGACCTTTAACTTCTGTGAGAATGGTCTTCAGAAGAGACAAAGACAACTGTGCATAAAACATCCAGTTTGAAGGTTCTGTTTAAAATACTCCTATCTCTGAATGATGCCTAAAATTTGTTTCAACATTTGCACTCCAAATGCTGAGATGAAATTTATGAAGAACAGTCTAATGGGTTCTAATTAACACAAATTTCTGGGATTTGTTCTTTGCCTAATTTAAATAGCACAACAAAAGCATGTCTTATTTCCTGAGTCATTCAAGAAGCTCTTGACTCTACCTGTGCCAGTCTTTTGAGGTATAATCAACAGAATTCATAGGAGTTCAAGAAATTATAGAATTCTTACTGATAATGTCTTTTCAGCCTAGTATTCAGGAATCTACCAGCGAAACATTTAGCTTACTTTCTAACTGTGAGCCACTGCAAATGTTTTGCTAAAACTGACAGAACCAACTTATATTTCTAATCTTTTACCTTAAAAAGCTTCTTCTCAAAGAAATGCAATTTTCTCAACATGGAAAATGTCACCTAATATAAGCTCCACTTAGGAAAGTGAAGTTCATTACACACCTAAAATGAGACTCTATCATATTATACAGTCTGCCAACATTATGTCCACAGATGACTAGGTAGTCAATTAAATATGGAAGCTAACTGAATAAACAGAGGTATTTTTGGCAGTCTAGATCACAGCTAAAAATGTCTTTTTTTTCTGATCTGTCAGATTATTTTCATACGTATGTATAATACAGATCAGTGTACATGTATCTTTCTGCATTACCAGACTAATGGTACAGGGCAATAAATCATAACAAGGCTTTCTGTATTTCTGTTATATAACCTCTTAAACAACCTTTTCCAACTATAAACTCATATTATAAGCAAATAGACAACTGACTTTAACATTTTACGTTTAAGTTGATGATGCATATGGCTCCTTTTTAAAACCCTCCCACTGAAGTAATTAATTCCATAAATTTACATGTGCTCTAGGACATTGCTGAATTGTAAATTGTTTTTTTCCTTCACAGAAGTCTATAAAAAATTTTTGAATCTCCTCTGCCATTGACATGTGGGGATAATGAGTGAAAATCTTGCATTGGTAACCAACTATGTGAGTGGGACCTATGTGTGGAAATGCTTGACACATCTCAGGAGTCTGTACCTCAAATCCTTTCTGAGAAAATTTGGTGTTATAATAGCTATAGGTTCTTGAACTTCTCTTACAATACTAAATTATTCATTCATCCCACCTACCAATTCTTTTAAGAGCATTTAGGAATCGAAAAAAAATTTCCCACACTCTCTTATATTCCTTTTAGAACATGTGATTTACAAACCCAAAGTCTCGTTGAGAAGTGCACAGAAAGCTCTGAAGGAAGTGTTTTACATTCCAGAATGGCACAATCACAGCCGTGATTATTATTTTAGCACTTTCAGAGGTGATTTGTGTCAGTACAAATATAAACAAAAAAATCTTCTTGATTTGCTGTGAAGGTGGAATTGTACTGTCTATCAGTTCACTGTTTTATCCCAAGAAGGGTGAGAATTGAAGCTGTGCTGATTGGATTGGCCACAGATTTGCAGTAGAGAGCGACATAGATAAAGTTTCTCATCAGAGGTCTCTTCTAGTGTAAACACATTTCTCTTTTATCTCCAGGTGTTTCTAAAGTTCCTGGGACTCTGTAGTTTTCGAAGATGCTTGGCAGCTAGTTGAAAGCTGGAAAATTTGCAAAAAGCTCTTGCTAGTAAAGTCCTACTCAGGCATGCTGTGTTTAGGCTGTGTATACACTGTGGGAATGTTTGTGTGTCTGCGATGGATCAATCACTAGGTAGATAAAGCTAATTGAACAGTATAGAACTGTTGTGCTGAAAAAATTAATTGTCCCTGTTTCAGATAGCACCAAAATGTATTTCCTTGACAAATGAGTACAACTGTGATGGTTTGGTGTACAAGGCTCCTGCCAGATTCCAGTCTTTAATGGATGCTGTATCTCAGTTCTGTGAATGCAGCAACACTCACCATTTGAAAATAATCATGATATTCCACTGGGCAAGTCATGAGACTTGAAGTCCCCTAACCCAGCAACAGAGCACCATTCTGGGGTCCCCAGCTCTGGAGGGGAGGGGGGTGGGGAGGGGAGGGGAGAAGGCTCCAGGAAGACCTCATTGCAGCCTTCCAGTACCAAGCGGGGGGTACACAGAGCTGGGGCATGTAGTGATAGGAAAAGGGGTAATGGCTTCAAAATGAAAGAAGATAGATACAGATCAGATGTTAGGAAGAAATTCACCACCTAAGGGTGGTTAAGCACTGAAATATGTTGCCTGGAGAAGCTGTGGATGCCCCATCCCTGGCAGTGTTCAAGGTCAGGCTGAATGGGGATCTGAGCAACCTGGTCTGGAAGTGGAAGGTGTCCCTGTCCATGGCAGGAGGGTTAGAATAAGATGATTTTTAAGGTCCCTTCCAACCCAAGCCATTTTACAATTCTATGATTTTGCTTTTTTGGCTAGAATACTTATCTAATTGACAAGTAAATTCAATAAACTGTAAAGTATTTAACTTGGCAGTATTTGGGTCAATAACAGCAGAGAAACCACTCCATAAAAGCAGCAGTAAAGTTACAAGCAATACAGGTACAAGCCACCTCAGAAATTAGGTATCTTTTGAAGTTTTCATATAATCTTTTTGAATACTGTAGCTATCTCCATTACCAGACCTGAGCATCACAGATCACAAAGAACTAAGGGAATTCAAAGGAATAAAAGTAACTTAGGATGAAAGAAAGTTGAAAAGAATAAATCAGCATACAAGGAATAATAACCTGAAGATGATGTATAGATATGGAACTTCCAATGCAATCACTCTTCTGAATCAGATGCAAATATAATTCAGGTAAGTTTTAAATGAACTGCAATGACTGACCTTTCTTACCACACCTTCCATTCAGCACACTTCACTGATGCAGATACCAGGCTGAGAGTCATCCCCTTTCATCTCTGAATCTTCCCCTCCCTCCTTTCTCCCCTCCTCTACACAACCCCCACCCCAGAAACCTGTTACTGAATCAAGGTATGCTCATCCCTTTTTTCCACCGTTTTGTAGTCTGTAAGCAGCCATTGTGCTTTCAAAACAAATCTTCTTTCTATTTATATATCAATAAAAGAAAGCCTAGACTGCAGCATTTCAGTAAACAGCTTCAGGGATTTGAAGAGAAAACAAGCCTATTTCACTTCAAAATGTCAAGATTCAATTCACCCTACCATGCTATTCAGCACACGTTAAGAAGGGATAAAATATATCCCAAAGTGTAGTGAGTAACTACCAATCAAAAAATGTCACATTTAGGTAGAGAGCTATTGATAAACATGGGGGAAGAACAGGAAGAAGTGGGTACTAATGACAACAATTATACACACACACACCCCTGAGGGGCAGGAAAAAAGTGATAATTAAGATGGTAATCTGTGTATCTACAATAAATATGAAATGACACTAAAGCAAGGGAAATGAGTTCACTATTGTCTCTGTTAGCATCCACAATACAGTGATAGCATTTGTCTGTGTTCTGTTCCTACAAAAATAGCAATGGCAGTTTAAGTAAGTAGAGAGACTGTTTGAAGATTTTTCAAGTTTTTTTCCCCCCTTTCTTTCTTCTATCTTGGAAGAGTGCCTCTACTCTAAGGAGATGATTGCAAAATAATCTAAGGAGGACACTTTCAACTTCAATACCAGCCACTAGAATTCCTCTGTGTCTTTTTTCTGCCATTTGCATGACAGTATGTTTACTAAGGACGAATTCACAGACGTAAGCCAAGAAACAATAAATCACTCCCATGAATATAATGAAGATTGGTCTTGAAAACATAATTTGGAACAGTCTGCAAGGAGCTAAACATTGGAGAAATGCCTCTCAGCTATTAAAGGTATACTCTATATAATTTGCAATATTTAATTAGTTGCTTATTTATCACATCAAAAATGCTAGCAAAAACCTCTGCTGTTTTAATGCAAAGATATTTTGATCATACAACACATTTTCAGTACACATATACTGTACCACTCAGTGATTTATTCTGTTCTTGTTTGCATTGTGTTGTAATGATTCCAAGCAGTTCAAAGGAGTAATCTAAATACTGCAAAGCACACAGAGATCCACAATTATTTTCTGCTGTCAAAATACCTACCTTTAACTTAGCTTTAGATTAGCACAAGACTGTATGTACAGCCAGGAGAAGCAGGCAAGACTATCTGGAGAAAGACTGCATGTCAGCTAAATTAACAAAGATGGAATCAGTGCAACTTGCTTCAGTGAACCAGTTATGCCTTCTCCTCTGTGAAACCTTCATGTTTGAGTAAAGACCCAGGACTGCAGGAACAGTGATTATAACCTCTAAGAACCCATGTATCAAAGAACACCACTGACAACCAGCATGCCATGCCACCTCTCGGTCTCCTAGACAGCAATTACTATGCACACTGTGCATGCTAAAAGACATTCTCTTTCTACTATTAAACTCCACCATCTTCTCCCCAGTACTTTTGTCCCTAGTTCATCCTCATTTCCCTGTCCTCCAGGATATTTATAATGCTTGTTACTCATCTTCATTAGCACACTTCTGGGTTTTTCTGTGACACGATGAATAACGGCAGATCAGTCTTTTGACCAATAATTAAGAAGCTTCTATGTCAAAAAAAGGGTTTTGCTACTAATATAACTAAGCATGGCCATCTCTCCTTTGATCACTTTGTGTGCTTCCATTTCTGTAATAATTGCCATCCTGCCCAGTTTAAGTAATACACATCCAAATGGTACTGCACCTGTTGTCTTACTGAACACCAGACAGATCGAGCAATTACATTCTTGCTGTGTAGAAGATCATTTATACTATTACACAAAAATATCCTATTAATTTGGCATGACCTACCTTGGTAAATCTACTTTCATGAGATTTACCTTTAATCTCTTTTTCAAATTATTTTATTAAAAAAATGTTCTCAAGTCTTGAATAAAAGTAGGATTATCTAAGACAACAACCCATGAGTTTTTTTTTCCTTGAAAATAGGGGCTACATTCAATATTTTCCAGTCACACACAACCATTCTGACTCAGTAACTCTATTAAAAGCTTTTGCTAGTGGACCTGTCATTTCATCTGACACTTTTTTCGGAATTTGAGAAGGTGCATCATTTGCTTCCTCCAGCTTGGGACTCTGAGTTTTGCTTCCACCATGCAGGGGAAATTTCCATTTTAAAATTTATTTTCTTTATTTTCCTTTATTTTATTTATATGGTAATTTCCATACCTTTATTCAGGGCAGCCATTCTTCCTACAGGCATTTATCCCCATGTTAACCATGATCATAAGGTATAAACATAGCCTTTGTTCAAGGAACTCTTTTCAGCACGGAGACCAGGAAGAAACAGCATAAGAAAGATAAATCATGCATGCAGAACAGGTATTATGTTGTATGGCTCAAATGATTATACTCACATCTTTGATGATTTGCTTGGTGAGTTATGTAATAATTGAACCTTATGGTAATAACCTTAATTCACAGCTAAAAGAAATTATTTTTGAAGAATACTAATTGTGCTGATTTTGTGGTTTCAATCATCCCTGTGCTTGAGTTTTTACTGATTTTACATCAGTGCTGGTCCTCTGATGTAAAATATTACACTGCTCTGTTCCAGAGAGACGCAGAAAGTGTGACTTGTCCCAGGACATGCAGGAAAGGTTTTAACAAAGGCAGAAATTTTAACACAGCCTTGGGAGACAATTTGAAAGTAATTCTTCCTTCCTGTAATTTAATACACTTACTTCTAGTATCAAGAATTTCTGGTAATAGCTGAGAGCACATTTAACAAAGAAGTAAAAGACCTTGGTATATTATTTATCATCAGATTATTATAATTCATTAATATGATGCAGCTGTAAAGAAGGGAATTCAATTCCTGGCTGTAAAAGGACACACATTTCCAGAGACAGAGAAGTATTAATGCCAGAATTGCCAGGGTACAAGGTACTGGCAACAGCTTATCTGGACTTCTTCAGATTGAAAAAAAACCCCAAAGCTCCCTCAAACTGGATTAGATAGAAAGAAGGGGTTCTGGGTTGTCTAGAGCAGAGACCTTATTTAACAGAGGAGAATTTCTAGAAAGCTCAGGTAAGGAAATGAGTTCCACCTAGGACACATACAGATATGACACAGGACAGACACATGAAGACCACCTATAGCTAGGAAGAACTTTATGTCTTTGTCAACTAATAACTTGGAGATAAAGATAACCACATAAATCAGAGGTCAATGCTGCCATGAAGAAAAAAATTCCTGTAAAGTGTATGTGCTGGAAGTAGTCAAATATGGACCAAAGTGGTCAATGTATGGACCAAACTTCAGAGCAGAGGAAGCTTCCCAGTACACATAAATTTATGAAAGTAATTTTATGACGGAGAAAGTGATTAGATTTGATGAGCCTTCTAGTCTGAAAATCCTACGTTCTTAGAAATTTATGTGCTGTGATAATCAGAACAGCAGGAGCAAAATTTTCAGGCATGACATTGTGCACATGGTTTTTTACTGATTTATACAACTTGACAAAGTAAGATATTTCATATCAAGATGGAAGGTGCAATTTTTCTGTACACAAAATTTTTGTGGCAGGATAAATTGTATATTTATCTGCTGGAATTTTAGTGGGAACCAGTATTTGGGTTAATTAATTAACCATGCAAATTTGGTGCATTTTAACAAGGTTTTGACATTATTCCAAGTTATTTTCTTGATAAATCAAGAAAAAGCCACCCAAGATGGGCCAAAACTTGCCAGTACATAACTAATAAAGAGGCAGGCAATAGAAGTAGAAAGAAGGTAGAAAGAAGGCTAAACCGTTAGCTTGTGACTTTGTTTTCACACATCGTCAACAATTTTTGCAACTAAATTAAATTAAAAGAACCTAAATGAAGAGTGTTTGGGTTAAGTGGAGCTGCCCATCCTGGTTAGGTGGAGGAGCTTTACAAAGCAAGGGCAGAGCAAGACCTGTTTCACCCTGTACTTGCCTTGCCTGCTTTATTCCAAACAGAAGACCTGTGGTAAGAAGTTAGTGAGTACAACCCTCCGTGGCAGATTTCAGCAGAAACATGTCTGATCTTTAGAAAGATGTGAGTGCCAAAGACAGTAGCAGACATAAACAAGGTATGCATTAGGCAATGCTGATCACACCTAAGGTTCAAATTCAGTTCTGTTTGCTGCATAAGCATGTAATTTAATCAAGGGACATGTTATGAACCCCTGCATGTCACAAATGCCTTGCCTGAAAGGTCAGGAAAAGAACCTCTATTCTTAGAATGGATCATATTGTATCATACTACAATATGATCTGTGTATTATTAATTTAAAAAAACCCCTTCCCCTCTCATTAAGTGCATATTAGGCTGAGAATTGTGTATTTACAATCATCACTGACTTATTACTGAGAGTTACCCACACTCTGCTGCCTGAGATAAGAGTGTGAAGGGAGTTGGTGATTTAGTAATACTGTAAAAACTGAATCCAGCTGTAAATGAACAGAGTGAAGCACAAGAATTTGCATCCTAAGTTGAAGCTTTGGTGTTTGTTCCTAATTCCAAAGTTTTGTGCCTGTATTAAAGGGCTAAAGTGGATTTGGGATGGATACAAAGATGTGATTTAGGCCTTCCATGACTAAGCTGGCTATTTTTTCACAGGAATCAAGGAGAAAGTTCCCTTCTTACTCCTCAGGAGCAGAATGAGAGGATATTACAAACAGAACAGAATTGTATTTCCACTGCCTTTCCAGTGGACAAAGATAATCTCAGCTAAAGCTGGTTGTAAAGGCTTTACTTCTAAGATACCTCATTTAGAACAGCTGGATCAATAAACTTCGGATGTATTTTTCTGCTTTCACAATGGAAAACTAACATAAAATTGACTTAACTGGGTAGTTAAGTTCAGTTAATGGCTAGTTTGAATCTCCTCAGCATCACAAAGCAGTTGGAGTGTACTAGTGAATCTGGCATTTGCAGTTTTATTTTGTCTTTAATAGCAACATTCTAATGAGGTTTTCCTGTATCTTAAGTATATTCATTTTTAACATCAAGTCTGTCTTGAAGTATTTTGGGATAAATTTATGATATTGAATTGGATTTTGTGACTTAAAAAAAAATCCAGTTAACAAATAAAATGCATTTTGTCCTATGAAGCCTTTTTCCCCCAATAAAATTACACAGTTCATATTTTATACAGTTAATATGTACACAAGGTATCTTAGTTTTTCAATTATTTTCTTTTTTTTCCCCACCTCTTCACACCAACTGCAGGAGCAAGCAGCTATTTTTTCCAGATGCTGCAATTTAATGTTGAAGAAAATCTCAAGTGCTGGATTATGAAGTCTGGGGATTCAGATATAAAATGGAAAATGGTTTCTCATATGTAAAATTAAGAGACAGGGGATATTAAAATATCCCTTAATAGAGGATTTACTTTAAAAGTTGCTTGAGTTATGTATTTTATTTTAAATGGGGCAGTTTTTAAAGGTCTGTCAATGTTGGTCTTTAATAGGTTTATAGCAACTGGGGGCAAACTGCAGAGGCAGGTCAAGATGCAGGAAATCTGCAGCAGAGTCTGGATGACGGACCCTGAAAACATCTTGTGAGATGTCTGCTTACATAATGTATTGCCATGCAAGGGTCATTTGCAAATTAAAAGCATGAAAATGCTGATGCTACTCAAAACCGTATTAGCAGAACCACAAGACAGCGTGTGGCCCAATTAATCTTGTGAACTCGTCATTAACATATTACTAGATCACAATGTAGATTACACATTTATGAGCATATCAACAGCTAATGCTGAGTAAAGTTTGCCCTGGAGGACCTCTTAGTGTAATTTTCTTCTTCAAATAAAAACAAAGGTTTCAGAGCAATGGCCAGTAGCACCTTCAGGCTCAACAAGAAATAATGTGATCATATTACTTCCAGTTGCCACAAATGGCTGCTTCAAAACTCTATCTCCAGTTTCAAATTAAGCCTATGATTACAACGATTAAAAAAGAGAATCTATCTACAAGGAATTATTCAAGACATTTGGAATTTAACATTTACCATGTACACATGATGGTGTGTTGTTGATCACTGAAGGAAAGCATACCAATATATACATGTGCTATTTAAATGGTTGTTATGTTCCAAATTAAACAAACAATAAGAACATCTTGAATTCCATGGCTGAGTCCTGTGATTTCTAACATTGCCTGTAAGATTGGTACTGTGTAATACTACTTTGCAACTTTACTTGGGATTAGTGAAATACTGAACAGATGGGTAACTATCAAATCAAAGACTGAGAAGGAACAGAATGTATGAGTCTGGGATTTTAGATCATGCTTGATAGAATGTTCTCCATACACCTCAGTGCAAAGATACAGTAACTCTTTCTTGCTCTAAAGTGATTATTATTCATTTTTTTTCACTATTTTTTTTGAATCAAAGAGCCTCTGTGCACAACACACCTGCTTTGGGAGTGGGTCACTGAAAAGCTGAGGTTCAGCCTGCCTTTGAACACAGACACAACTGATCAGTTTCTAGGTCCACAGCCCCAGAAGGCCCGAAGATCTGCCAACAACAGTCATCTGACAACGAACATGACAAACACACCACTCGCTCTGTATGCACATCGCAGCTGTGATGCAATGGACTTACTGCATGGGGAACAATCATGCCCAGTGTTTACAGAAACCTTGAGGCAGTGCAACCAGCCGTGACACAAATTTGCCAGTGTCAGAGAGTCTGACACAACTTAGAGCACAGAAATTTTGTCTTGTCCTTACTCCAGTTTAGCACTAGATGACCACAGAGTATCTAGGATGCTCTTCCATCTAGAACTGATAACAACCACAGGTAAAATAGAAGACTTGGAAACAATTTTAGGGTCCTGGCTTCTCATGCATTTCTTGAAACTATGCTGAATTGCACCAATATAATTCCTCTCACTCTTTGTGAAACCAGGTTTCATGGAAAGGGAACACAGAAAGACCAGAGTCTGGAGCCCCACAGTACATGCTCCTTCAAATCACCTTACATATTGCCAGCATAGTTCCTTCTGGAGGAGACCTCAGACTCAGGATACATCCAGTCCAGAACTGTGGGGATGAAAAGATGTTCTTTCCAGCACACTTTGACAAGAGTTTCCTTGAACACATACAGAGGACTTGCTGAATAACTGAAACACAACTGATAAGATTTTTCACATTTCATTTAGTGAAAAAGCTCCACATAACTCAGCTGTAAACTGATGACACAGCCTCATCATCCAATTAAAAAAGAGAGGAAGTAAAGATTAAAGGTACTGTGTGTGAGGGATAAGCTTCAAAAATTTTTTTGAAAGGTCATTCCAAAGGACAAAAAGTTGCTGAGGTTATTTCCTACTTTATTTCTATATATCTTAGGATGTTCTGCTTACAAAATACATATCACAGCTGCTCCCACCTTTTGTCAGAATGATTTACTGTGCCAGATTCCAAACACCTGTGATTGCTCTATCAAATGCATTTCTGAATGTAACAGGACATTTTGCTAGAACAGACCAAATGATTTCCATATGATAATGTGATGTGGGGATAAGTGTCATCAGACCAGCTGTCCTCACAAGGTTCCTTCCAACTTATTCTGTAAGCCTGTATCTGCTTACCTGCTGATACTTCTAATGGCCAGAATAGCCCGAACTTATCGAAGAAATGGCTACAAGTAAACAAAGAATTATAAAAGGGCTTATCATGAGTTTCACTGCTCCTCTCTAGAGGTCTGAATATATGCTAGGAATTTGTACATAGCTGCTACCTCAGACACAGGGGAGAAAAAAAACTCAGAAAAAAATTTCCACATCGTCTTTCTGTTAACTACAGACAAATGCCTACGCCATTTTCAGACTGAGTAGACAAGAAACAATTTCTCTGCTGCAATCACAGCAAAGAAGGCCTAATAAAGAACCATTGCTACTTTTGAGAAGTCAAGGTATTCCTGTTCACAAAGCAGTTGGTGTATATTTTTTTCCATCATATTGTGTCCTTGTAGTTCATAATAGAACAGACAGAAAGCATTCTACTTTTTGCTTTCTTACTTGTTAATAGGACAGGTGTTAACTGTGGCATTACATAAGTTTATGAAACATCATAAATTGTTTTGGATTTCTCTTCTTTTTGCTGTATGTCTGCTGACATTCAACTCCATTATTAAAAATTCAGTTTCTACTTGGCTGGCATAAAAAATATGAACATATTTGATGTGAAAATACCATTTACACAACTGATCTTCAAATAATTAACTGTCTTCCAAGCAACAGAAAAAATAATCTCTGTGAAAACACACTGCAGCTTTGCAGTATCACCAAGTATTGTGAATGTCTCCAAAGTGAGGGGTTTAGCAAACAAAAAGGACAAAGATTGAGGATTAAGTCTAGCTGAAAGATGAGATACAGCCACCTGACTTTAGAAATTGCCTATTAACTACCAGCTGTATAATGAGTAAATATCAGGTGAAGATGAACTCGCTGACAGTTACGGAGAGAAAAACAGTCGTGTCAAAACAAACGGGTACTACAGAACTGACATGGTAGGCTGCTTTTCTTAATAAGTTGTGCTGGCTGGATTTAGCTTTTCTGCAATTTACCAGGTCTCTTCAGAAAGATGGTCTTTTTCTTTGCTAAAAGTAACCTAACAAAGAGTTGCCTGAACGTGAGGTTCGTCTGCAGTTCTGATTTATCTTCTATCTGTTTGGCATAATTGCATATGTGAGAGTAATCATTAGGTGCCTGAAACAGTGCTGCATCTATCTGAATGGAGCAAAAGGGAAGACCCTTCATAAGTAAGCGAGGTACAGTACTCATAGTCACGAATTCTCTGTCCTTGGAGTCAATGCTCTTATATTTGAATGAAGGTTGAGCATTGAATAAATAAACTGCACTATGTGCAAGCCACACATACATGAAAAAAGAACACCTGATGGCTGAGGGACACATTCAGCTCAAGTATTTTTTTTCTAATGTGAAAAACTGACCGAGATACATAATCCTGCTTCTGGTTTAGCTTCTAATATTCTTTGTGAAACATCATTCTTTTTAAAATCTCCCATGGAATTTCTTCCTGAAATGCAGCTTTCTATACTGCTGCATCAATTCTACTTCTGGAAGCTCACTCATCTATTACAATTTTAACCTTGTTATCACATGTAACCAAGTAAAGGTAAGAAAAATGCATTTTCTGAAAATGAACATTATCTTCAACTCCAGGACCACTGAAAAGCCCGAAGTACAGTGCTCTTTCCTTTTCTTATGGCTGCAGTGTCATTTTCTTGGGAACTACTCATCCTTCTTGCTCCTTGTAAACTCATTTAACACCTGAAAATGCCACAAGCTTATGGATTTTTACCATTATTTTTCCATGTTGACATGAGAATGCCATTTTCTTTAACATTCTACATGTTGCCAAGAATGAAAAAAGATTTTGGGGCCTGGTTCAGTATAGAGTATCAGTATTCACATGCACATTTCTGGCAGAATTTGCTGCAAAATTATGGGTTGGTTTAATGCTATGGAATAGAAAAATGGCAGCTGCTTCTGCTACAATAAAGGGTAGCAAAAATTCCAGCTGTGGATATGCAATCCCTCTTTCAGGGTAATACAAGAAGTGATATTTCCTATGACTAAATGCAATGTGCAACTTTGGCTTGTTTCTCTCTGATCGCGTGTTTTGAGCTACTTAACTTTCTTCAGGATTGAAAAAAACAGATGCTCAATGCACCACTCCCACAAACAAAAGTATCCATGGAATAATTAATGAAAGCTGTGTAATTTCTTTTTTCTGTTTGTGAATCAACCCATAATTTCAATCTCTTCTGATTTCTGTATAAACATTTATTTTTAGCTTCAGAGATGAAAAGCTGACTGGCTTGGTAAAGAGACATTCAAAAGAAATAAGAAAATTTAATAGCTATTAGATATAAGCATAAAAATGCCATCTGTATATAAACTCCAAGCAGCATATAATAAGAAAAAATATGCAGCTGACATATTTAAATGTCTATATTTCACTGGTAAATTAGCTACTGTAGGAATTTTCTAGTACTAGTAATAAAAAGTAACAAAACTACTGTCTTGTAGTGGAGCTGATAGATGGTGAAGGAAATATAACACAGTCCTGTTCCCTTAGATTTGCAAAGACAGAATTTAATAACAGAATGTCTTGTTGCATTATGTTACAGACTTAACCACCAAGAGCTGCAGCTTCAAATCTGGGCCATCCTGAAGCTTCCGTAGACCTCGGCCACCTCCTTCTTCAAAGCTTTTTATGCCATATATGGAAAAAGAATAAGTTACATTATCACAGCAAGCCCCAACAGGTGACAGGTCTCAAGTTCCTGCTGCAGCCATCTCCACTTCAGCAATACTAGAAGGGCGACTGCCTGGCACAATGTTGTGGCAAGGTGTGTGGGTATTGTGTCCAAAGAGAAGGATCACAGTTATGCCTCCTCCCACAGAGTACCTTTGCTGCTGTATCACTAAAAATTACAGTCCATGTGGTACCAGCTAATTATTTTTCTGGTTGAATGGATACGTGTGGATGTTAGGCTGTAAGAGAAATTTGTCAGCAACTGAGACACTGTCAGGTGAGGATTTTCAATGCTTTTCCTTCTACTTAAAGTGCTACCTCTGTCTCACAGATATTTTCTTTCACTGGTTTGCCTCCTGGGACATTTTCTTAGCTATTCCTTTTGGGGGCACATTTGTTCCTTGATGAAGCATAAATCTGTGTCCCAGCTTATGGCTAAACTGAGGAAACCAGGATTGCTCATTAGTCCCAGTAGCCTGGTGCATACCCTGACTTCATCCTGGCTCTCAGGTGAAACTGAGAATGATCACCCCAAAGTCCAGAGGGTTTGGGATCCAAATTAACCAGCATACTCAAAAAACTAGTGCATATGGTGTCCATCTGTCTTGCAGTGGAGTTCCTGCAAGAAGGACTTAGTGGCCATGGATGCACTGGTCTTGTAGGACAGCATGAGAATGTGAGTGGGATGATAGGGCCCATTGGCTGTTACCAGTTCACAGTCATTTGTCTCATGACTTACTATCTGGTGTCTACATGCTGCTTCAGTTGTCTCCTGTGATAAAGATGTGGAGCTGTAATTTTCTCACGTCTTGAGACTTGTTACAAGCAGAATGAAACACCCTGAGGCACCCTAGCACCAGCTTCCAAATTTTCTTCTCAAAAAGTTTTGCTGAGTTACAAGACAGCCACGTGAAGAGCTGAATTGCTCACTTTTTAAAGATCATCCATGCAGAGATACTGACTAATGCAAAAGGAGGGCGAAAGCTTGTTTGAAGATGAGGTCATAGCAGGCCATGAGCTCTTTTGCAGTGAAGTTTTACAGCTTGTTACATCATCTTAAACCCATAAAAAGCCCACTTCAGGATGAGAAAGTGAACATCACTTATACTACATTACTTCTACAATAGTCTATAATAATGATGTTATTAGAGAAAAACACAGGACATCAGCCCGTTTAATTTTGAAGGCTGGTAGATGTGGATTATCATCAAAATGTTAGCAACTAGATGTTAGTAAGACTTCATCCAAAAAAAGTCTCGAAGTCTCTCCTTCAAAGCTTGATAAAAAGCCACAGCTCAGAATCAACAAATGGAAAAGATTCCAAGGAGGCACTTACTTACCAGGTATTGGGACAAAAACCTGAGGAAGTTTATTGTGCAGAGCACATGTACAGGTACACTTACAGAGCTTCAGATTACAGCTTGCATAGAGGGACAGAGGTATGAAACACCTGATGCCAGTACTCTGGCACTTCAGTTCCTTCACTTCAGATACATCCTCAAATGATATAAAAATAGACTTGCATTACTTTCTGACATGACCAAGGTTCTTCAGTTTTGATCTACATACAACTACATTAATAATAGATTAAGGGCTGCTATCAAAGCATGATCACATGCTCCAGAAGGAAGAAACTACAAAGTACAGCTGTCGAATCACTCTCGCTAGCTAAAGCAAGGGCAAACTAACTGCATCTGAACTTCTAGGACATCTGCTGGTCTATTCAACCTCTCTTTAACATTTCATTCCTGACTTGCATGCACATGACACAAACTAGCATTCTCCTTCTTACTGACCTTGGACAGATAAGGAAAGCAAAGACTTTTTTCTGCAAAGACGACAGTATCACTGTAGGACATAATTCAGTAAAACAACTGCCTGCAGAGAGCAGGAGAAACTGTGACATTAATATTTTGTTAGTTGATAGTGAAGAGGTAGCATGTGACAGGTTTAGTTAGTATCTCAATTCAGTTTCTCAAGCACTACTCAAAATTGAGGGGATGATATCACTTTGAAATGCAAAAACTCTAAGTAACCATTTAACTACTTATTGTTTTCTTGCTAACTATGCTGCTGTCTTAAATATGCAAACTAGTCTGTTTAGCCTGGTTTTTAAAATAGCTGTTTTGATTTAATTTCTGATAAGCATCCAACAGCAAAACAGGCAACAAAAAAAGAGTCCTTCACTATCTTTCATTCTGCCAGAGCTCACAGTAGAGTCTGCAATGTGGACATTTCTCAACACCAAAGAGAAACCAAGTGCACAAAACTTAATAAAATTACAACAAATGGCTAAAATATGCATGGAGATCCCCTTTGTCACAGTCATGATTTGCATGAATATTTACAGAGAAACATGGAATTGTGAAGGCTGGGAAAGACCTCTAAGATCATCAAGTCTAATGGTAAAATCCTTGATTACAGGTACTCCAGAGGGCAGTGAGATATAGGGAAGATGAAGACAGGCCAACTTAGCTCTTAACTTTTGGTGACTCATCAGCAATCATGAAACAGGAAAGAGACCTTTCCTGCTGAGTTTTGCTCCTGGTTAGCTACTCCAATATATACACTTTTCTTGGCTCACAGATGATGCAAGACAGAAAAGTATTTCCTTCAAAGGAAATTCACAAGTACCAAAATAACATCAAGTGACTGTTCATAGTGTACTACAACTTATTGGACTACTGCAATTTCTCACCCATATTAAAAAACTTTGAAAAAGAGAACTGATTTGAGTATAAAAGTCTAGATTCTCCATAAGTAGACAAATACAAGAGATATATTGTGAAAATCACACTCTATAAATTAAGCCTAGATTTTCACTAGACTCTGGCAGGACACAGCAGAAGAAAAACCCATTCTCCCAAGAAAGTCTACCAAATGAAAATAAACCCAAAATTAAAAAGAGAGAAACATATGACCAAAATTTTAACCTATTGTCAATATTTTTAACCCACTAGGCAATTATGTAGTGATAGGAAACACAAAGGATTAAATTACATGGAAAACAGCACTTCTCAGATGAACCTGTTTACAACAGAGGAAGAAAATAGTAACAAACCTGATAGAATATTAAATGGAATGAGCAGTAGGACCAGAGAAGGCATTTGTTGTGTTACTAAAAACCAGTGTGAGTCAAAAATAAAAGGAAAATAAGTTTTAATATTTGCATCCTGTATTAAGGATGTGCATTCCTTTGTAAATAATCAGAATGGCAGCTAAATGCAGAGTTTGTAGCTGAAAGTGAAAGATGTGATTAACCAAAGGTAGCCTATCTTGGAGTGCTCGTGGTGGACAGTAACCTTTCATTTATCATTGAGGTTAATTTCCATTTCTGAGGGTCACTAACTTAATCATATTTGCTTGAGTTAATGTTGATCTTCTATAATCATAGCAAAAAAAATGTAAGTAATGCCTGTCTGAATGGAGCTAATTTAATCATATGACCTTTTCCATCTTATTTTCACCCTATGGCTATATGACTTCTTCTAACCAGAGAGCAAATTACTGGACTGTAAGTGACACAGTATGCTTAGCTAATTTATTTATACATTTCTGAAAATTAGGAGATGCTGAATTAGTGCATTATGTTGTTTTACTGTTTCCCAACCTTTATCAAAAGGAACCTACTATTGCAGTATCTGGGCTTTACAAAATGATAATTTCTTTTGTCAAAAGAGTAATCCAAGTGCCGAAGAGTTCAAGCACTAAAGCTGGGATGCTGATTATTCCTACTGTGGGAAAGACAGCTCTGCAGCCACTGAAGTGTCAAAGCAGCTAGTGTCAGAGAAAACACTTTACACCTCTCCTGGTGCTTTTGCAAGGGCTAGTCCTAAAAGAACATTTGTTTCTGCAAGTGTGTGTCGGTAACCCTGACTTAGGTGCTGATGTCTCCATCACTGATTTTCAGGTACTAATACTCCAGCAACATATATATTCTGGCAGTGCTGGCTTTCTGTTTAGAAACACAAAGATCAAATCTTCTCAAATCCAAGTGATGGTAAAGGAAGCATGAAGCACTTCACCTCTCTATCAGACCTCTGATAGCTCTGATACCACTGCCATTTTTGAGTTAATAGTAATTAAAATGTAATTAATGTGGAGAATATGGCACCCAAAAAACTTTCATCAGCACTGGTAGCAGAAACTAGACTTCTTGATTCCCATGCTCCTTCCATAACCTATTTGGAAGCTTTTTTAAAAATAAATTGCTATTAGATTTTTATGCCAGGAAGAAGCCTTCTGGAAAGTAGTGAACAACAGGATTTCTGAAAGGATAATTTCAAACAATGGCAAAGCTATAGACTGAATACTGGTCTGAAAAGCTCAGAAGTATTAAAATTACAAAACCTCTGGAAATTGGGGGGAAATTGCAGGGCAAAAATAGACTTTCACTGAACAGACAAGTTTTTTATCTGCCACCACAGCTCCTCAGTTCATTTCTCTTACAGTGAATGCCAGCAGTTATGGCAATATTTAGAAATCATCAAAACTTGCTTTAATCAGCTATTAGTTATGAGAGACAGCAAAAATATTCATGGTGACTTTACTGCCTTACTAGAACTGTATCTCTCTTTGTATTTAAGAGAAAAAATGTACAAGTGGGCCACCGATGATTTTCAGAACTCAGTATGTAGGACAAAAGAAATGTCCCCTATGAAATAAAATCTACATTCCACCCATGTATGCCTTGCAGCATCACATATTTCTATGAAACACAGTAAACCAGCTAATTTATTACAAAACACAAGACAGTGATTTATTGGTCCTTTGTCACGCTGCGAGAAAATCTGGAGTCTCTAGAATTTTAGTCTCATATAGTTAGGTTTTGCAACACCCTAGCAATTCTGTCCAGTAGAATGTTGCACCTGATTCCAGGCAGAACACAACCCTCTAATCATCAGGCACAGAGAAGATGGATCCCTATTCTTTAACCTTTAATTAGTACTTAGCTCCATTACGCATGCCGAGGGCAAGATTAGCCATAAATGCTTCCAGGGGCACTGTACACTTACTAGTAACCTCTGCACGTAGAAAATATGTATTTCACTCAGAACCAGCAAGTGGAAAAATATGTAGCAGAGAGGGTTGGACAGCATATAATTAAGCTTGCTTTGCATATTAGGTGAGCGACTGAAGTAGAAGCCATCACTCTCTGTCTGCAAAGCACCTCCCAAGGTTGCTGCAGCAGAACCACAGAGCTTTGCAACAGCAGGTTGGTATAGGCTGCACACGACCAGTGAAAAACAGGCTTTGTGTTCTGGCAGGGCTGAGACATCCAAATACATCCAAATACAGGACCAGATTCTGCATGGTGCTGAAGTCAATAGGAACTGAGGGTATTCAGCACTTAAAGGAATTCACACAGCAGGCTATCAGAACGGGCCTTGTTTTAGCTATTTTAGGCAATCAAATTTAAGTGGTTATGCTGAGTTTGTTTTACTCATTTGATGTTGGCTTTATCATTCCAGGATTTAAATGCAGTGAAGCTTTCCACTGTCTAGTCAAATTACCAGATATAATATATGATATTTTCTTTAACGATATGATTTTAGGGAGCATGCTGGTTTCATTACATTATACAGTGGGGGAAAATATATATTTGTAATCTTAAAAATCTCATCTAATACAAAGCAATCACACCCCAAACAAGTAAAGCATTATGCTTTACTGAACCTTTCAGTGTTTTTTCCATGTGTATGTCAGCATGTAAAACTGAATATATCATCATGGACTCACGCTAACTCAAGCTCTGAGAGTTTTCTGTGAACAGTACTTTCCACTTCTAGACTCCATGTCACTGAAAAGTCAACTAATAGTGATGCTTAGAAATTAATTTATTTCAGGTATGCTGTAAGAACCATAATCAGCCATAAATCCTTTTGCCCTATTTGCATTTACTGAATTTGCCTTAATTATACTGTTGCCTCATTATGAAGCTCAGTCTACAGGGCAACTCGCAAGAAGCGATGATGCAGAAAGCAGAGGACAGTTTATTCCACTTCATGGATTTACAACTTTCTGCTACCACAAACCATTTGGAACAGACTCTATTTGTGAGGTCATTAACATGTAAACAGTGTCACGCTGAAGACGCATGGCAATGACCTACCATGCTAATGAAAAGTGATATTGAGTTTTCTAATTCAGATAAGGGTACACAGATTGCCTTTTCTCTAATGTGCAAGGGCCTGTCACAGAAATAAATGCATGGTCCTTGTTGCAATTAATTTGATTCTTGTTCTTTTAAAGCTTTACTTGTAGATTTAATTAAAGCTTTCATGCAGCACACACTTTCAGGAAGTATCTATGTTTAATGGCTTTTTCTCCTAAATTAAAGAAACGAGTAAAGGTTGAGATTCAAAGAAGAACAAGAGAGCATAAAATGAAAAGCTGTGCTTAATACAGTAAGCATTACCTTGTTTACACATAAGCAAATATGCAGTATTTATATACATTTCTTAAAATTAGTGTTATATTGCGGCTTTCATGGTGAAGTAATTTTCAATTGCCTAAGATAATTTTTTTCATTTTTGAATATAAAATATTGCATGCTATTTTTCAACCTGGAGGTGAATATTTTAAAAGCCTAAGTCAGTTTTTAGATAAGAAAAAAATAAAAAAATAAAGACAGTGTACAGTTTTCCCAGGAGACTAAAGAAACAATCCCCAATGCAAAAATCCCCAGAGAAAAAGCAGAGCACAGAGAATGAAAATAAGGCAATCCTAAAGAAATATTTTTCTGGGCATGACATACATTATAGTATCTGGGGCAGGGGTAAAGGAAAAGGGGATAAAGAATAGGAGGAGTAAATAAAAGGAGGAGCAGAGCAAGAAGAGAAACAGATGAAAAAGTAAATGGCCAGGAGAACAAAGAGGCAGGCTTAAGAGCTGGGCACATTAGTGTTGAAAAAGAAGTTGGAAGGAAAACAACAATGGTAGGATCTAAGGAGTAAGTCAAGATATAATACTTTTTATACAGAGGACTGGACACTTCCATGAATGCCCAGTACTACTACTAGGTTTATGGTGCTTTGGATTCCATCAAAAGTTGAAACTGTATTTATCTTTTAATTAAAAAAAAAAATGTTTTCTGTTCTTGCTGGGAGTCTATATTAGGACTCAACATGCAACCAATGAATTCTGTTCTCTAATTTATTTTTTTAGAGCACAGAGTAGGTAATCCTTTTGGTTTACTAATACTCTTAAAGGTTTCTCTTCTTTTCTTAGTTTAAATTATCTTATATAGTCTTAATAATATAAAAGTGCAGGCATGGCTCCTCCCTATGTGGGTAAGCAGAAAGGAAAGTCCTTCTGCCAGTAACACCTGGATGTTATAGTTAACAGATGTATCATATGTTTATCATCACGTTTATGTATCATAAACATGACAATCTGACCTGAAAAAGTCAGTAAATACAAAGCATTGAGTATTTCATCTGCTTTCGAAAATACACTGTAAGCCATGAACTCAGTTGATCTGAAGTGACCTTTCCACTGACAATTTCCAAATAGGACCATAAATGGCAAAATACAAGTCTTTATACCTAAAACATAAGCAAAAGCTATGTAGCTGTAGCAAATACTGTAAGTTGCATTATTATACTCAATAAGAACGTGTTGATGAAATCCATACCTGAAGATTTTATTTTGGGCTACTGATGTCAACATAGGAGGAAAGAACACTATAGCTTTGAAACAGGAGGTGTGGAGTGGCAAAACTGCTCTGAAACAGCTGATTCTCTCATTCCTGTTCAACTGTGAAATGCACAGGCTGGCAAATGGCTTTTCCTTTGCCTTTTCTTCAGACAAGACACATATCTCTGGTACCTCCAACTTTTGTTTTCATGATCAGAGGAATCAGGGAATGGGAATGAAGGAGAGAAGCTACCTCCCTCTGCAGGTGAACCGAGTATAATCAAGACACCCCCACACATTTGGTTCAATATCTCACCGAGAGATTGCAGTTTACATGCAGGAACAGCCCTGAGCTTCACCCACTATAAAGAAAAATAAATGAGCATTTTTATGTTCACCAGCTCAGTACTCACAGGAGCAGATATTTCACAGCACAAGCCCTACAACACTCTGCTCTGCTCGAACTACTGCTTCTTTTTATTTGGATCACTGTGTCTGGTTGGCACAGGAACTGATGGAATTATGCAAGACTTTCTTGACAGTCCTATAGATTTCTCTCTGTAGCATACACTAAATGTTACAATCTAATAATAATAATAGCAGTAATAACAAATCCTTTCTTGTACATTTGTAAATGAAATGGAGTCATGATTCTAACATATTACGGTAAATCTCATGAAAGATATATTCTTTTGCAACAGGGTGTCTGCAGCTGAAGAAATGCCAGGCAGGCTTTGCTAGATATGCAAGCACACAGCACAGTCCATTCCTCTGGTTCATTGCTTGATTAGCTTTTGTGATGTTCACTTTCAAAGTTCATGCAATCTTCCCAGCTGCACTTTGCAAGTGCAGTATTGCCCTGATATTAGGAAGGACCCTGGTCAGACAGAATCCTTGCATAGACTCTCAAGTGGAAACAGAAGGTTAAGAGTCATTAGGAGTAGAAGAAGAAAGCACCTAAGATATGGTTCCTTATCCTCTCATGCCAGAAATAGGTAATTAGTACAAGAAATCAATGACTAAGAAAAATGACAGAAAGAAAATTTGGAAATGAATAACGATTTTGGTCATCTAGACATCACAGAAAGCAAACGGCCACTGTTCTTCCCTTTGGGATCTGTCAGTCTACTCTTCAGGGGAGCTCAGCGTGTACTTTAGGTAAGAAAGGAAATGTAAAGGAGAAGTGGGAAAAGAAGCCAAGATTAGAACATTTTCCTTGTGAAATTAACACTCAGCAGTGATAGATGCTACCTTGAGGTGGATCATCATTAACCTGGCCATAACCCCTGCAGATAGGCTCAAGAAATATATTTCAGGTGAAGCATCTCCCAGGGGATTCAGTGACAGAGAACAGATTTCAGATAACAAGCTCAACAAAAAAAATCATTCAGTAGAAGCTATCACAATACTAATGACTACAACACCTCTGTGCCCTGTGCTGGCATCACTCAACAGACATGAACATCTTGTTACAGTTGTTCTTATCTGTACCACAGAAGTGACTAAGCCTGTGGCTTACTGGAGCTACAATGTCTTAGGGTTAGATCCACTGTATGATGTCTTCTACCCATTTTTCTTTAAGCATTTTTCTTCTGCTTGTCCTCCTTGAGACTAGGAGAAATACAGTGCATCCTTCACCTTATTCCCTGTAGTCCCATCTTTTGCAGACATATCCTGTCAATCAATTCAATATTTCATAATGCCATTTTGAAAACTAACACTTCAATCTTTTAGAAAAAATACAGGCCAACATAAATTATGAAATGAGTTTTGGTCTAAATATGCAGCATAAATTCTTTACTTTCTGTTAACACATTTACAATTACATGAAGTGTAATGGAGGGTTTGGCTTTTAGGGAAACTAAGTTTCCAACACCATTACTCCCTTGTAAAAGAAATACTAATACTAAAATATGAATATTACCTTCCTATTTCTGTATTTAAAATGGAAGTATTTAAATTCATTTGTGAGCTATCTGTGTATACAGAAATGCAATTTCTGAGTAAAAATCACATAAATAGCACCTTTTTTTCCTGAGGGAGAAGTTTGAAACAAAGTGAATGACAATGATTCACCTTAAATCGTCTTTGAAAGTATAATTCAACAATGATGGTTGATAATGGCAAAATCTCAGTGCCTAGAATGACTGCTGTTGACAGCAAGCATGATTGATTTGGGAATAAAATTTTGAAGAAAGCTAAAATCCAATGTCAACAGGCTAATTGAAAATTTATTCAATACACAGTTTTATAGAGAAGACAGGCCACCCTGGTAACAGTACCTCACCAAGAATCACATGGGATGGCAACACAAATACTCAAACACAATGGTAACTTCTTACATACACATAGCTGTCATTATCATCTCCTTCTCTCCCAAGTATGTGTACTGTGTCTCAGTGTTATGTATCAGAAAGACAGGCTTTCAGGCTTATGCTACAACAGGATATGGATTCCACAATTTCTAAAAGCAATCTCAGTATTCAATTCAAATTCCATGTATTAGTTTAGAAAACAGCACAAAGGTTTTTAATAGCATGGAAAGAACAAAGATGTCTCTAGGCTGCCTAAGTATTTATTTTTTCTACAGTTACATTGTTTCCCTCACTAAATGTCTGGTACCTTCACCAAACAAGTAGTGTCCCCTCTAAGGACAAAAAAATCTCCAAGCCTCAGCTCATCTGCGAATTTATTGCTTGACACTAATGGAGCACAGACAGTAATTTGTGTCGTGGTTTAGGAATGGCATTCTCCAATTTAGTGTTCCCACTGAAACCACTCCAAATCAAAGAGACACTCCTTCACTCCCAGCTGCTCTCTCTCTCCCCCCGTGCTGGGCAGGAGAGCAGAACTGGAGGCACGAAAGGTAACGGCTGAGATAAGAACAATTTACTGGAAACAGCAATGAGATAAGAAACAAACAGTAACAGCAACAATACGAATGACAGAGGGTACAAGATAGAGGAAACAGAGACATGCCCCTGAAAACAGCAGCCGCTCCCTCACACACTTCAGAAAGAGCTAATAAAATTTTAAAAAATAATTACTGCTGGTCAGTGTGTTAAGGATTATTTACACCTTTTTCTACAGTGAAATGGGAATGTAAGCCTTGGCTATAAGGCAATACAATCAGATCCAAAAGAATCAGAAGATACAAGGAATCAGTATAAGAAATAATGACTTTAGATAGATTTTAAAAAACTGTGTCATGTATTTTAATTAAAAATAAAATCCCAATTCTGACCCTGCTTGCTATCTGTGCATAAAAACTAGATACTGCACATCTGTACACAAAGCTTACAGCACATAGCACAATAACATGTTTTTTTAGTAATGGTGATTTAGTAGAACACCCTCCTTGCCTAATTTTGGACAATGAATATTATCTGAAGATTTCAGTATGTCGGCATTGTAGACTTTGCAACATGCAACAAAACTCGTGGGACATCCCCATATAGTTTAAGTCTAGCTTACAAGATAATTACAGAAATCCACTGTTATTTTTGGTTACAGGATTCTATGATACAAGCCTATGTAACTCTGCATATTTAAAGATGCAGAAGAGATCACAGTTCTAGTCTAATAGATCAAACAGTTCAAACACATTCGTGTTTTTCTGTTCAGTACTCTCCTCCACCTACAAGATGCAAACATGATCTTGTTCTGGTTCCAGGAGCAGCTGCAGTTGAGAAGATGGGACTGTTTCTAACCTCTTTAACTATTTTTTAATTACTGCAGAGGTTTTAAATGTGAAGACTGCATATTCTCTGGAATTATCCAGAAATCACTGTTAAGACTTTTGACACTACTGATTTTTTGGAAACATTATTACTTTAATTATTAGGGTCATTTTGCAAAGCTACTAACCTTGTGCTTTTTGCCTGAAGTACTAGGGCAATGGCAGTGGGACCAGGCAAATGAGCTAGAAATTAAGTCTCTATACAGAGATACAGAAGCCAACACTGCGTATCTGCTAGTGAAGCAAGAGAAATAAGCTGAGAACAGACTGCCAGGCTCCTGAGCTCAAGTGAGATACACAAGGAAAGCAATCTTCAACTGGGCCCCAACCTATCAAATTCTCCTGAAAAGCAGGTTATGTTTTCATGCACAGTTATATAAAAAGGAATTTTGTCCTGTGAGATATACCAAGTAGCGGGCAACAGAGCCTCTAGTCCTGTACAGTCTATTACATTAATATTTCAATATAGTATTAGGCTTTGGGTTTGAGATTTCCATACAGATGATGCACCTGTGATGCACTTCTGTTCTAGGGTATCTAACTAGATGATTAGTGCTGGGACACACAATAGCAGATTCCACACTATTAAGATCTTAACATGATTAGCACTGTATAAGAATATTGGGTGATAATTGTCTCCTATTTCCCTACTTCACCTTTCACAAGCTGAAATGACTTGTGAAAAGGCACAAAAATATAATAACATTATGCACCTAACTGCTGTGCAGCACTGTTGTTGCATAAGTACTTAATTTCAATAATAATCATAACATATCATTTAGATATCAAGCTCAAACTGAGGAACAGCATCAAAAGCTGCCTTCACAACTTTGCATTTTAATTTGGTGTACATCCTACTCATGGCAATATAATGAAATCTTTTACAGAAAGGAACTTAGAAGAGCTAAAATCTGTAACTAACTGCCCAAGAATCTGGGGTATACTGAATTGGCCAAACTATCAGGCAACAGTGTCTGGAGTAAATTCTGATGGTCCAAGCACTCAATTTGTTTTTCCGATGCTTTAATTTTCATGAAATGAAGTTGTTAGCTCCTGACAAATGATTAATGAGCTCCAAGGGCAGAATCTTTATAAAAATTAAAATCTCAAATTCAAAAGGCCAAGGGTCAGCACAGTGGCGCTCGCTGTCGCTTCAGCGACAGGCTTGCTTAGTCCATTTAACCCTAATTACACAACAAAATACTAATGCACTTTTCCTTCTTCAGCCCATGGCACAGGGGTTTTGCCCATCAGAAAATGTGTCAGGAGCAAGAAGTCATGCCAGTGCCACCTGCCATGCTGAGAACATCACTCATTGCCAGTGTAACAAATGACACCATCTCCATTCTTCATTTTCCCCACCTGGAATCAACTGCCAAGTCAAAAGACCTGCTGCAGAGTTAATGAGCACCACGAATTTTCTCTAATCTTAAGAACAAAAGAACTTAACAGATGACTAACTATGTCCAGACAAAGAAAAAAAAAAATAATCTGCTGCCTGACTGAGGCAAAAGGTAAAAAATGCACCAGATGTCAGGAATGCAGGAGTGGGAGGAAAGACTGGCCTGGGTACTTAGGCCCATTAAAAAGAATTCTCAATAGCAGTACTCAACTCTTTTTTCTGTAATATCTATTGACTGGCTAACTAGTAAACACAAGATAAAATAGAAATAATTCTCTGCCAAATATGCACAGCTGTAGGTCCACCTCTGATGATTCATCAGCAGCTCTAGGCATCTGCCAATTTTTTCTTTTTAAATTTTAATTTAGGATGGATCTAGAAGTGGGAGAGATTGCAGTCTGCTAAGGAAAAGGAGCCCACAGCACACAAGGAAAGCAGCACACGAGACAATAGTAACTATTTCAGTGCATAGATGCTCACTTGGATGTTACAGCTTGCATTTACAATGACTAATCAGTAAATTTGAATATGATACTCAGTATAGAAGTGGTAAATTAGCAATGGCAGAGTATTTGAAATTATGTTTCTCAAAATATAGAACATTTTATAATCCATACCAACTTCCTCGGCTAAAAATAAAACTATAATGAATCCTGCATTCATCTAAGATTTCCACCAATTTCAGTGAAATTGTGTGATGCGTAAACAGGTGGAGAATTTGGTCCAAAATATTTCCTCCTAGTGACAGCCAATCTTGACTGCACTTTTCAGGGCTCTTACTTCCTTTCTTTTCCCAGATGGGGAACAAAATCCCACAGTTTCCTTTGGAAGAGGTAATCAACCCAAGCTACAAAGTTACTGAATTTGTATCACACTAACAAAACGATCTTTTCTTGAAGTCACTATGAGAGTACTTCAAATAATCCTGAAATGCCCTATTCCATCCACTATTAACAGTGTCTGTGATTGCAAAATTAGGGACAAAACTTGTTTGTAAAACGTAAAGAAACCATTTCAATTCAGGCATGTTCCTTTGTCTGTGGAAAAAGAGAAAAAAAAGAAGATAAAATCCCATTTCTCTAACTAATGAAACAGTGTTTCATTTAATGTTTCATTTGTTTCAATTTTGTTTTTGACTTAGCCCTGAGACATGAATCTTATTAAAACATAAATTTTAAATATATTTACTTATTAAGGCAAGACTATGCTATACAGCTTACTGTACTATATTCTTTTGACATTTTGAAGAACTACATTTAAATGGTCCCAAATTGAATTTATTTTTTTTAAGGTGTATTTCATGGTAAGCATGCCTTTTCATCTCAGGAACAGAAAAAAATTTTGGAATACCATATCTGTGGAAGAGCTAATTTTTTCTGATCTGCACAGTAATACACTGCTTTAAACAACAGTTTAAAAAAATTGCACTATACATAAAGTGTCAAATAAGGTAATATGAAATCTGAATTACCAACCACAAGAGCAGTTTCCATATATTGTAAAGTCTTAGAGAATTTCAGTTATGAGATATAAATTTTAGTTGCTTTAATTCATTTGAAGAATGGTTCTGCTTGGTTTCTTGAAGACCAAGTTTTCAAAATAGAAAACATTTAATAATTTTTCCAGAAATTCTATAAATTAATGCTTGATGCTTTTTCAAAATATAAACTGAAAAAATATGTATTTAAAAGGTTTGAAGAGCAACTAGAAGGAACATGATAAACTTCATATTGCATTTAAATAAAAACATAACTGAAATGTGTTCAAGAGTATGCTACCACTATATGAACTAAAAAAACTGGTACTAAAATTTATCTTATGCAAGTAACACCCCAACTTCTGTAACTATGTAAAAATATCTCATAGGTCCCCATGACTTTTAAATCTGACGTTTAAAGAAAACAGGTAACTGCTGGACAGCTGATTTTTGCTGCTGGCCAACAGGATTATACAAGATTAAATGCATCTCATTTTGCAACTAAGCAAGACCCCTGGTATTCTGCTAATCTATTATGTACTCCTTGTACCTGGAAAGCAAATAACCTCAGAAAGGGATTTTCTAAATTCACAGAAGAACCCTTCTCATTCATCACCTGTTGACAGCAGGGAACGAAGCAAGGCTTTGGGTAAATAAAGAAGCATATAAAGGTATTATGAAGGACAAAAAAACCAAAAAAATTGTTACTTACTGAAAGTTATGGTTCACCCTGCCCTCATTTTTTAGTGCTCTCTCCTTTGAAATGCACTCCAGATATGGTAACTTATGATGTTTATGCATGATCAATTATTCATAAAAAAGCAGTAATATGTACACAGCAACAAATGGAAATGCTTGTACATGTCTAACCAATGCTGTAATTTCAACAGTACAAATGAGAAAGAAACTACTAAATAAATTCTAAAAATAGTTATTTAGGCATGAAAATTTCTCATTGACATGGTAGTGATATTTATACCTATTACTTCTCAATTAAGAAAATTCTTTACATAATGTTATTCAAAGGATTCTAATGCACAGTATGAGACATAAGAAACTCTTATAAAGCTGAATATTTCATTACATTATTGACCATGTTGTTTTTATCTTGGTGAAACTTTTACAAAGTATGTTTTTATAAAGGAACTTCCAGTATTAGCATTCACTACTTAGGCATGGAACAACATGGCAGATAGTGTGTCTCTGATGACAAAGAAGTTACTTACAGGTAATAAGTGTAGGAGTGATAGCTTCTTCTGCCATGATGGTGGAAGGATTAGGCAGTGGTGGAAAAGATGAAATGGAAGGAAAGAAAAGTCAAATATTAATGTATGAAAAATCAAGATGAAACTGAGACCTGAACTGGTGACACAAATGAAAGGTAGCAAGAATGTACATCTGGGCATATCATACAATGTTTCTGGAATAGACAGGTGACATATCCAATCTCCGTAACACTTTGAGCAATACAATATATAATGCATCTCCACCTTAAGGTACACCTACTAAGTCATGTTAGATATTTAATGTCTGTTCCTTTATGCATACACTACACACACAAATATTCCCAATTAAAGTGCTAAATCACTTCTAATTACACCTCAGCTGCATTAGGAGTAAGGATATAGAAATTCTAGCATGGTGTTAGAAGCTTAGCAATAAAAAATTTCAGAATAGCTCCTTTTCCTGTCATAGCACTGTAGAATCTTAGCCTATCCTTTTTTTTTTTTTTTAACTTAAGGCAGTCAGTTCTGCCTTTGAAAGGACTTGTTTCCAGAGGGAGAAAATATATGGCCACAGGTCTTTTAATATTTCAGCTTTTAAATAACCTTTTAAATTCAGAAGGAAAAGGTACTTACTGTCACGCAAATAAAAAGTCTATCCTTGTGGGCTAAAGTTGTATTGGTGGTATTTTCCCATGTGGAAGAGATAAAAATAAGAACTGATCCTGTATCCTTGTTATTCCTGCCCACGTGAATGCCACAAAGAACAACTTGGGAGACCTAGCACCACCACCCTGACAAACATGGGCTCTGTCAGCCGTGCATAACCTCTTGCACAGCCAGATACTCCACCTAGACATGCTCTGTGTGAGCACAAAGTACAGAAGCCCTCCAGCCATGCTCTTCTGCTTTACATCCTTCTCCCCCTCCCTCAGTTGGAGCCCACTACAAGCAGGACTGCAACCCTCCAGAAAGGGCAAGTTCCAACCCAAATGAATTCCATATACTGACTGCAATTAAAAGAAGGCTGGAGATCTTAAAACATCTCTGAGCATAACGTCAACTAGCATTCACATGTTGGTAAAGATAAAAGACTGAAAGGAGCCATGTAAGCATTTGTAATTTTTACAGCACATGCATACAGCCCTTTGACTACAGAGGAAACATGTAAACAGGCCTTGCAAAGGACTATAACTAATGTTAACTTGCCTCTGGCTACATGCTTCAGGCGTCCCTTTGAAAACTAGGCTTTCATCAAATTTTCTCTCTCATCTTCTTTGTGTGAAGATGCCGTTGGAAATATTTCCCAGTTTTTATTCCCATTTTTCTGATGCAAACAGCATTGTTCAAACACAAGACGCTACACACTGCATATTTAATCACATGGCACATCTGGAAAATGTATCATCACTAAAGTTGAGTTTTAAAAGGTAACTAAGATAGAGTAAGGGGCAAGCTGCAAAACGGTTGTAAGCCTCTTTGCATTTCATAGGGAGCATGGCATCAGGTCCTATCAAAGCACTTACCTGCAATATAAGCAAGCAGTTGTTTTCTAGTTCAGTCATAATTATATTTCCCCCTACCTTTCTTTTCAGAATTACTCATTCTCTCACTTTGATTTAGAGTCTCATGACACTGCCAACCCTGTTTCTTGCCATATGTTGCCACGAGAGAGATTTAATGTAATTAGTACAAATGTTCTCATACTTCTAGAAGATGTATAATAATTTGAGAAACAACAATAAATACAATTAATCAGTGAAGCACTGCTGGTACTTATATGCAGAATTCTGCCAAATATGTTATAAAGATAAATTATTCCTTATGAAAAAAATGCTGAAAATCCAGGAACTTTATTGTGTGTAAATGTCCCATTAAGAATTTGTGTAATACGAGAAAAAATTGGAAGTCTCAAGCTCCAGCTATTTTTATATTGCTACAGTTGTGAGATTTTCTACATAAAAGTCCTTGAAAAAGAGCACCAAGGTTTTGACTCTCAAGAATACCACACACTGAAAGAAACAGGTAAAAAATATATTAAAATCCCACAGAAACAAGAAGTTTTATACAAGCATTTCAGGCCACAAGCTAAAGCACCATTCATAACTGAACAGACTTAGCTTTTTTAAGAAATATGAACAAGCTACATTTTTTCTCCTACGTAATTAATACAAACTAAAGTTTCTGTCTATGTATGGAAAGTCTTTTTCTGTTAAAAAGACTGATGCAAAGATTTTGGCCAACTTAGGCCAAATTTTCTTATGAACATAGCTCTTCAGTCACTTTCCAGTAGTGAGATTATTTTATGTCAATAAAATGTTTCTGCATATTGTGACAATATTAAGCACTTTTAACTCCTTTAGGACTGAATACATAAATTAATTTCATGAATACCACTTGTAGAATAAGGCCTCACTACAAGATTTACCAAAACCAGCACAGGAGGCTGGCTGCAGAAGGATTGACCCATCAGAATGGAAACTTTTGGAACTGTGTCATTACCACAGTGGTTTTTTTCATCATCTCTCTTTTGTAGTTGGCCTACAGGGAAAAACAAGGTTCAGGGAGAGGAGGCTGGAATTTTCCTTCAGCCTTATTATCTTCAATTTCTTTCCTAAGTGTTTGAAATTGTTGGCAAAGGTGTATGCATAACTGAACAGCCTGATTTGCTATCAGGGAATGGGAACAATGCATTCCCAGCCCAGCTCCACTGAGTGCAAAACCCCTCCTTATCCACTGCCAAGAACCAAGGTCTCTGACTTAAACAGATGCCACAATTACATACACTAGAAACTCACGGAAGGCTCAGGCACAGAGACAGCTGAAAACAGCAACTAAAACCAGGCAAAACAAAATAGCCTTTTTATGATCAGAAAAACTCCATTCTACAACTGAATCAGAAGCTAATGGAATAAAATTTTAATAGCTGCTTCCTTACTGCACTCCCACTGAAGCAACAAAATGGCAGCCTCAATGGAAACAGCTGTCCTGAAGACATATAAAGGGCTTTTAAGCAAATGTTGGACCATTAACTTAGCAACTTATTCAAGATTTTAAAATTGAACTTAAATAGAATATAAAAAAAAAAAAAAGGATAAAATAAAGCAGAAAGGGTTTAATTTATGCAAGTCTTGATCTAATTGCTATTGCTTTTCCAAAGGCTGTAGCAACAGTACTCTCATTTTCACTGCTCCACTTTAAGTTGACCAAAAGATGAAGTTACTTGGTGCATTCTTTATTTTTAATGTTTTCATAAAATCCTATGCAAGTACATCAAAGACTGGGCCTTGCTCAAGATTTAACATTCATGATCAGATCCAAAATCCACTTTATTGTGCATCAATTTTGTGGAAACACATGTATTGTTTTTGTCTAACTTTGTGTTAATTCTTACATGAGAGATACAGAGCATGTCTGAGGACAGGAAAGCCTACTGGCACTATTCTAAGTTCACAGAGAAGAATCATAGCTTGCAGGTTCCTAGACTACATTACACAACACCTTTGTTCAGGAATGCTAATGGATAAAGAAAAGATAGAACAGAATGGATAAAGAACTATGAACAAAGTGGAGAGATAAAGAGGAAAGCACTAACAGTCTTCCCCTGCCCCATGTGCCTAGTTTACAAATTTGGTTTACTTCAGTCAAAAGCTGAGTGTCCATACAGAGAATGCTTCAGTACCCATGATGTTTCTATCCTCACTAGTGACTCCAAACCATGCACTGAACTGCTAGGCCATCTAATCTCTCTGGTTTATGATATAACTACTTCAGAAGACCATTATATAGTGAAATTAATAATGCTGTTTAACGATTATTCATATTTGCAGAACTTCTTTACATACTGCTTTGATAATGAGCATACCCAAAGCACGTCTGTGCTTCACTAAAAACCTCCTTGAATGTTGGTTCTCTCTACTGGGCTACTGAATTAAAAGTTCAAGAGACTGATCTGTGAAAATCTGTGGTGCCTGGCACCAATAAAGCAAAGAGTGGTTGTTGAGTGAAATGAGGTGGCTGGACGAAGTCAAGGTTATCACACAAGTGAAACTGCTTTCCAAATCTCTTGACAATGGAAATAAATGGTTTGATATTAAGTTAATTAAGCACTATGAAGCCCCAGAGACAGAGTCAGTTTCATCTACTGGTGCAATCTGGAGATCAAGTACAGAAGATTCTTTTCTGTGGAGGAATGAATAACACATAGTATTTGCTTTGGGATATGCCTTGGGATAGTGGAATGTGAATGGGATTTTGCTGTAGCCAACTCCAAACAAGACAGGCTTCAAAGCACGTAGACTCAGCACAGTGAAACCCACCACTGTAGCCCAGAGAGCCTGCACATAATAGTGCAGAGAACAAAGTGGTTCTCAGTGGAAAGGTGTCACTGAATTACAAGGTGTTATTTTATTTTTCACTCAGATCTTTATACCAGTAAAGCTCCTGATAAAGTAAATGAAATAAAGTGATCAAGTGCAGAAGTCAAATGGCACACTAGCTTGATAAGATTGTTTCCCAAAGTAGCACCTGAGATATCGCAGAACTGCAAAACCACTACAGTCACACTAAGCTTGTGGCATGATTTATACGTTTTCTTCAAATGCATAATGTATACACAGTAACTGAACCATGGTGAAACCATAGGGGCCCTCAGCAGCCTAGTGAATTAATGCACCAATAACAATCTATTGAATAATCGGTTCATCTTCTGCTTAAGTCATGAGTGCAATTGTATTCAAGATCTTCTATGCTACAGCAGATGCTTTAGAGGCTTGGGACACAATATACCCACCTCCTGAAACTCTCATTAAAGCCTAGTCACATCCTGTTACACAAATGAACCATTCTTTTTAATATTCACTTCAACTCATTTCAGTTTGTTTTGTTCAAGGCTGCAGCATCATTCTGGGACATGTTTAAGTTATGGGTATCATTCTTTCTGTAGTACACAGTGAAATTGTGTGTATTTGGCAACAGAGTTCCTGGACTTGTATTTTCAATAGTTCTATCTCTGTCACAAGCGGATTTATTCCAAAAAACAAGGAAGCTCACATAATGCACTTTTTCTCTAACAACAGAATTACTATGAATAATAATTACTTCGCTGTGGTAGACAGAATGAATCAAGTATCCTTCTACATTAATGCAAACACTTAGGATCTGAGCCCTCTTGCCTCTAAAAATTAGATTATCAAAGAGTTTTTCTCTAGAGAATTAAGCAGGAGCTGGCATAGCATCCATTTAGCCAGAGACCCAGACATCCTATTCACTTTGAAACTATTTGGATCATTTTGCAATGCTCTCTCTTCAAGATTAAGAATAACTTGTCTCCCTTGGGTGAATGCATTCTACCTTTGGCAGAAACACTTAAGGAGAGGCTCAGAACTGAACAGAGAGAATGAGGAATGCTGGTCAGGAATTGTGTGAAGAAGGATTGGCCAGAAAATACAAGAAGCCTTCCTCCCTGCATGCCAAGTGCTGTATTTGGCCCTAGGGAGGAGTTTGGGAGTTCAACTGTTAAAATTGAAGGTATGAATGATGCAAGAAATTGGAAGTGGGAAGAAAAAAGTACTGCAAAGTCAGAACAGATTTCAACTCTGCTACACTGTACTTTATTGAGCAGACTTGGTTACTGGGTCAATTCCATTGCCCCAGTCAGACTCACCCTGCGGCTTAAGTCTCAGTCTCTTCTGTATGGCAGCTTTTGAGTGCTTTACAAACCTCTTGTCATGACCTAGCCCCCAGCCCTGGCCACAGCTCACCTTTCTCTCCATAAAGCTCTTCTAACTCATGGCCCTGCTTCTGTCTTCAAGGAGAGTGAAAAGCAGCTACTTCTGTTGCCTGCCCTGAGGCACTGTCAGACAGCTGCCTCCTTTGCTGTGCACTTCCACTGCTCAAATTCTGGAAGAAATTCAGGCAGCTCAGGGGTTTGGACTATCTCAGACCTGCCAAACTAGTTAACATACAATTAAACCACACAGGGTTGGGATGAACCAAATCAGGCCAGGATTGCTCTCAAAGGAAAAAAAGGGGATAATTCAAGGGCAATAGCAAGGAGGTGAGGGGTTATGGGACACAGTAAGGAGACTGTGGCAGAAATGGAAGGAGAATTTGTCACTCAACTCCTTTACACAGCACTTGCACATTCCCAACTCTACCTCTAACAGCTGAAAATCTCACATTGCTCATTATAGAAACTAAAACCTTATTTCTATTTGCTAATTAATTTCTCCCAATCTGGACTAAGCTTCTGAGATCATATGGGGTCTTTTTCTTATCTGTGCCACCTCCCTAGCTATATTTTTCCCCGTAACTATTTTATCTCTTACAGTGTTGAGAAAGACAAACAGTTTTAAAAGCCTTACACTTCTATTAATGTACCAGTTTTCAGATGATATTCAAGGCAAAACAATCCCAACGCTGAGTATGTTGAACCAGCATTTGGAAACATGAAGCACCATTGTAACATTTTCCATTGTTTTCAGGGAATGAAGTTTATGCAGAACAATACAGACCTCATTCTTAGCACAAATTACCTTAGCTCTAGCTCCTGTTTGACTAAGGATTTCTTTTACATGCAAGAATGAAACTGCATCTAGCTTCCAGCTGATCTGTCAAATAGGGTGGAGACTCACACAGGACAAGATACTCTCCAATTATTAGAGTTCATCATGCAGTAGTCATGTAAGAAGTGCTAGAATCAGTAACCTCAAGTCATTATATATAAAACAAAGACACAAACATTAATTCTCTGTGGGTACGAAGGTCGCTGGATGCATTTACCAATATCAAACTGAGTACTGCTGTAGGAGATGCAATATGAATATGGACATAGAAAATATCCACTAATTGCTCACCTTTTCTTCATTACCAGCACAACCCCCAAAAATATAATGACGAACAGCAAGATGCCTGCAATGACTCCAGCAATTTTAACAGTATGGTCTGTCTGCTTCTCAGGCTCCGGGTCTGGTTTTCGAGTGGCAGCCCCTATGGAATAGATGAAAGAAAAAGAGGAATGAGAGAAAGAATAAAGGTGTTACTCTTTTGATGTTTATACACTTAACCTACTAATGTCATTAATGTTATCCAGGGCCAACAGATATCAATGCTTGATCTTTTAAGAAAAAATTCTGCCTTCATATGCATTGTCGGCAATATAATTCTTTATATTGTTCCAATACATTTTGCAGGACCACAATACAGGTGGGATATCACTGCCAGCCCTGACCCTTTACAGGAGCCTCTTCAGAGATTCACAAATTTCTGTATTTTTATTATCTGTGCTGGCTCCCTTTTCTTTCTTCCATTTAGAAACTTGCTAACAACACAATAACTATACTAAGCCTTTATCCAAATTTCATTTGCTGGAACATTTTCCTCAATTATTTTTCATAAATGAAGCTGTAATTCCATAACATATTAGCTTAAACACCTGGAAAAATGAGATAAGCTCATTTACCATGCATTTTACCCACAATTGTTTTTTTACACAATAGACTTTTTTTTTTTGCCTTTGGAAATCTAAATCTAGGTCACATCTGGTAGGAAAAAAGACTCCTTCTAAGCAATTTATTCACAAAGTGGGAAGCAGCTGATGATCACACCACTGGCACCTACATTTAATATCTGTTTAAATGAGATAACCAGTGCCTTACAGCAGCTACTGTCTTAGCTCCTCCAGCTTCTCCATTTAAAAAAAATAACATCGTTTGTACTGTTTACTGTATAATGTGATGGAACGTCAAATCCATGTCTGATGAAATATCCATTTCCCCTACTAAATGAGTTCAGGATGAGAAATGTTAAGGAAGCAACATACAATTCACTAAGCTGATTTTATTTTTTTATGGACTTCCTTTTTTTTTTTTTTAATCAAAACGTGTCAGTATTTATCATTTGAGGCACCATGCCATAAAGTGGACACAGGGATTTGGATTTATGGATCGCTTTCCTGCTATAGATTTTTTGGGAAGGGAGAAGGAAGAGTAAAGCCTAAGTGAAGTGTAATCGTTTAAGACCAGATTCTTGTATCACGAACTGGGTTTCAGAGAGGATTCTGACAGCACCAACTATATTTTACTTGTTTCTTCACTTTCTCTTTCTGGAAAGGAAGCAAATTAATGGCCAATTTACATGAAGAGCTATTTTATGAAAAACAGAATAAGAACATTTCCAATGTTTCTTATCAATTTTAACCAGGATATTCTAAGATGAAGAGCACTTCTGCGTGCCCATAGTTAAACTTTTGGCCTACATCTTCAAAACTCCTTGCCAAGAGGAATGCTAGAAAAACCTGCCAGAAAAGCTGATAACCATTAATCCAAACATATCTAGAGCTAACTGCAGGAACCAGGTTCTTTGGAAAATTCTGGCCAAGGTACTTTACATGACTGCTAAATCAGAGAAGATGATGTGCTTGCTGTCCCTGTGCCCACTCCCACAAGAGTATTAGTTTGATAGAAATACACACACACTTTTCCGAATTGGTAAAATCCTTACTCTGTATAAATAAAGGATGATTCATACTTTGTATGAATAAACAGTTCTATTTTTATTTTCCTGTATCATATACAGTATTTTTTTAAAAAAATTCTATATTGCTGTACTCTTCACAGCACCCAAAATTGCATATTTAGAAGACATATAGAGTATGTTCATGCAAAAAGCAGCTGTTGAGCTGAACTTGGCCAACAGCAAGCAGTGAATCAAGTATGATGCAAATGGTAAGACATAAGGACTCCAAAGCTCTCTTTTAAAAACCCAAGAAAGAATGTTAAGTCAATAGCAAGTAGTATCTTTTCAGATGTAGCTTCTAAGACTGGTTCCTTCCAAAGCCTATTCTTCATTATCTCCTTCAGGTTACCCCAGCCAACTGGAATACTCATCAGTAATGACTTGCTAAAAACAGTTTCTGCCTTACAGTTTCATTCCTTTTGTTAAGGCTTCCAGCATTAGTCTTGGGAATATGAGTGCTGAACAGGGAAATTAAGTAAAAGCAACCATTCACAGTACTATCCAATGTGTTCTATCTCAGTGCCATGTCTCTCTCTAGCAGCTCATGGTTCTCAGTTCAGTGGAACCAGCTACACTTACACTATGCAGAGGAGATAATATCAAAAATGTATTCAAAGCACACACGTTTTCTGCATACAATGGAGCACAACTTTCATTAAATGCCTTCCATCACACAAAGCATTATCCTGTTGGGAGTATTGAACAAGCTGGCAAATCCACCACTAATGCAAAATCTCCAAAGAAAGCCTACACAGGAAGCAGCACACAGCCTAACATCAGGACACCCCAACTCCCATATTGCATCATTTATTGATTATCCGACTGAGGAATCATCTCAAATTGTCTATGAAAAGAATTGTAATGCTGAGTTAAAAATAGGATCCAGCTTCTCATAGTGACAGACTCAGCCCTACTCACAATAGAGGTTGTCTTAAACTGAAAGCATCATGTTTAACAAGCCTTTTAAAAACCCCTATCATTAATTATTATAAAACAATATTGGCATTACCGCAATTACGCTGTATTTCCATTCAGCAGCTTATTTATTTGCTGACATAATGTTGCTCCACTATTGTTCTTAGTGGTTTCCAAAATCTATTTGGGTAAATGAAAAGAACTTTCATCTTTCTTGAACATTCCTTGAGTCTTTTAGTATTAGAAATTTTGGTTTAACTTTCTGCATTTTATTTAATGCTGCTTATTCATTTAACATACCTCAGTTTTTCTACAACCAGATTTTAGAAAATTGCTGTGTTCTAATCCACTCTTCATACCCCTTAGCATTCTGTTTGGTTTTATTTCAACATCAGATGGACACTGAAAGTCTTTTACAGCATATTGTTTACGGTGAAACATGCATCCCTTTCCTCAGTGCAGTGTTCAGCTTTGAACCCTTTACAAGTTAAAAGCCATTCAAATTTACATTTTAGCATTTATCTAGACTGAAATTTGAGTTGGTGCTACCTCTTCATTCAGTCTGCTTTTGTCCCACTGAAATTCTTCATAGTCCCATGTGAATTCTGCTAACTTGTACCATCTAGCATTGTAATCAAGAGCTGCTGCCCCAGCACTGACTCTTCCATGCATTTAATAAACATACCATACAGCATTTAATGTTAAATACTAAAGTGCATTAGCTATGACAAGCAGTGTCACTTCTCCTGTGTTTCTGTCTGATAGGTGGATGTTGGTCGATATTGGTATTTGCCTCTCACCTCATAATAACTTCTTAACTGACTTCTAACCCATACCCGCACAGGCAATTACAATGGCACCATGGAGAGAAGGGTGAGCTGTGCCTAAGGGGAGTGAGGCAACTCAGGGCAGGAGCTCTGAAATTCATTTTGCCTCCTGATAAACTGCAATGCCTGTTCGTGCATTTGGTTTTGTTTGTAAGTTTTCAAGAGAGATGTGGAAAAGTACTATTGCAAGCCTAAAAAAAAAAGAGGTGCTTTGATTTCTCTTTTGCTCTGCTGTACTGACAGATGCTGAAAATATTGAGTGAAATGTAATCTTTCATTACAGAAACAGTGTTACCAATACACTATTTTATCATGCTGATCTAGTCTTGGTGGTTTACTTTATTTTATTACTATTGTTTCAGCCTCTTTGTCTGACATAGTAATTTTTAATTTCCTTGATCGCCCTGGAGCCTTTAAGTATATATAGCTACAAGACTTATTCTGTGCCTCCAGTAAAATATCTGTATTTAATGAAAACAGGTCATTAAGTTGATGCCAACAACTGAGCTATGTCCACTGCATTTTCCTCACAACACTATACCTAATGACTTACTTGGATTTTTTTGTTTGCTTTACTTTTAAGATTTTTATTCTACTCTTGCATACAGATGACTGACTTCAAGCCTTGCATAAAAAACCTCACTTCTGTTTTCTGAGATAGTCTGGGCTAGTGGAGCTGCAAGAATCAAGGCTAAACCGATACATACACTGTGGTGCACCTCTAGAAAGACAATAGGTCACTAAAGAGCAGTGAGTGCAGGATAGCTCAAGGGAGCTGCTTAGAAAACGGAAGGACAAGGAGATGTTTCCTGCCAGTTTAAAAAAGATTAAGGTGCTGACTTTGGAAAGTCTTCACTTGATGAAAACAAACTAGAGTGCTTCCTGCCAGAAGTGAAAAAACAGGGATACACTTAAAGATAAACCCTAAGGTGCTGCAAAACCTTGCAAAGTATTTCCCCAGGCTTCCTGTGCTGAATACAGTGGAAGACAGTCACATTGCTTGGTTCCATGCCCTTAGACATTTTCTTTTCTAGGTAATCTCAGCAACTACAACTTCCCTTTTACTGACTGATTTCCCATTCTCAGTGGCTCTCCCAGCAGTAGCATTTAAAATGTGAAATACGTTTCTTTTCCTTCACTTAGAAAGAATGGCATTTAGCTGGCCTCCTTTTCCTCATGGATCCCATTTTGTTCCATACTTTGCAAGCCCCAGTGATAATATTTTTAAGTAGTACCCATAAAACATCAAAAGATGGTTATTTCACTTAGTTTTTACTCTCAGACCTATCCCATTACCTTTTTTTAAATATTGGAATCTCCTCTGAAGTTTAGTCATTACTCTGCTACTTCATGCATCTTCCTCTTCAGAATGAGAACTGAATTATATTCTAGTTGCTATATTACTGTCTGCCAGAGTTTGAATTCTTAAATGACTTTGTGCAGCTAAATTTCTATTTCCACACAATGGGTTAGAAGATGGGGTAAAAAAATTCCTCCTCTCTCTTTGAAGAATTTCTAGTTCTGCCATTTCCTTTGGTGGAAAATTTTCCTTTCCTTTCTCACTCAGAAGGCACAAGCATCATGTTATCATCAACCTCAAAACTTCATAAAGAATAATCTCTTGCAGGTAGCTTATGGATAGAAAAAGTTGCAGCAGAACTACTTTTCACTAAAATGAAAGGTAAGGTGAATGAATTATGTGAGCAAAATAATAATTCCTTTAACTCTGAGGCAAGCACTATCTTGTTTTTCAAGAAAAATGAAAATGTTTTCCAGTAAAAGAAATGGACCTCTACCAAACTGAATAAACTCTTTTTCTCTTTCTCTCTTTGTAAATGAACAAAGTTTGGACTTGCTTTTCAATATTTCTTTCCCCAAAAAATGTACTTAGAAATGACTGATCATTTTACAGAATAGAATAAGCAATAAAATAATCCTGGCTCAAAAGTCTAGGCGCTGCTGGTTACACTTACAAAGAGAGTGGTAAGATTTAAGCTGTTACTAGTAAAAACTAGCTAAAAGTTGTTTCATCTAAAGCACTCTTTAAAAAATCCAGATGTTTCTTCTGTTTGAGTCAAAACCATAATTCCTTCCATTAACTAACTAGACCAGATTAATTTTATTTCTCCCACTCAAGGCTGACTGTAGTTCCTGCCTTTTGTACTTCTTTCTGCAGCTTTACACTCTCAAAAGGTACTTGCTTAGTAAGACGCTTGCCAGCCTTTCCAACTACATTTCATCCACAGGTGTTTCAGTAACTGATGTAATAGCTAACCTTACAAGGCTTTAAGGCAGTAATAGTTAGTTCAGATCATCCTATTCATCCTATTTTCCAGTCAAATTTGAAACCAACTTTTGAGTTAGTAACTACCCTGTGATTTTTTTATGCAGGCAGTGAGATTCATCTCAGCACCTACTTTTGAGTTATTTCACAGAGTGAGTCAGGAAAATGAAACATTATACCCCTCTGTGACAGCTGCACCATGATTAGGTGGCAGAAATCATGCAAAATGGTACAAGGTAGAAGAGAGGCAGAGAGGTATGATGCTTCCTTGGAACACCCATCACTAGGATCCTATTGTCCCTGCCACAGAGTGAGAAGACTGAAAAGATCAGAGAACTTGCCTTTAAATACTCTGCCCATGCTCTCCAAGGACAACATGAATTACAGAGGTGACTATCATTATTACTCCCTATTATTTGTATGATAGTAGGAGCTAGAAGCTGTAAATCAGACTGGGAGCCCCACTGTGCTAAGAACAGGGCAGGCACACAGATAAGTAATCTTTGCCGCTAAAAGCACACACCTAGCTGAGCTAGGCTGTAATAGGCAGGTGTAGCAATCATAGGGGGAAGGGGGAGGCAAAAACCCCGAAAAAGATGCATTTGCAATACCCAAATAGTTCTATCCTTCCTGCTCTTTTAACTAGCTGGTATCACTCAGCATTTCCAGTTAGCACCACAGCAGAAACAGATCTTCAGGAGTGATTTGAGGGACTTAGAAATGTTTTAATTGATGATGTTGGTTGGGATGTTTCAAGGAAGTAAGCAACAAAAATGTTCATTAACACAAAGGTACGAAAAGCAGAGATGCCAAAACTAAAGGGCTGAGATAAAAGGCAGTATGACAAAGCAAGAAAGAATGCTGATACGTCTGTCCTGGTATGAAAACAGGTGCTTCACAGAGGTAGGTCCTTACAAATGCCAAATGACCAACATGAAACCCAGTCCTGTATCACAAACTGCAAAACACTCTGCAGCAGAGCTGCAGTGCAAAATGTCCTTTTTCCTCCAGAAACAGCATTTCTCCATTCATCTCACCCATGACTGCAAAAGATGGTACCCTTATTTATAAATCTGTAGCAGCAGCATTACTGATGCTGTGAGAGACGAGCCGGTCTGACATGCTTTCATTTGAGTTTCAAGTTCATTCCAGATGCCAGGATTTGAGCCTGTCTTGGAGAAGACCCAAAACACATACAGATCTGTAGATGAAATGAATTACCACCCTGGCTTTTCTGTTTGTACTGTAAGTGACTGGCATTCAGTACTCATCTGCTAGCCAGCATGTATTCTGCTAACAAAGTCTTTGTTTTATTACTCCTGGTAGAACTCCAGCTAGGAGAGTGAGTTCTCCCTTGCCATCCTCATTGTTAGCTTTCCAATCAGCGCTCCTCGTTCTCCTTCAAAACAGCAGGTTTTTGTCCATATGGTAGAAGTTATGAGGTGTTGTTGGGTAGGGTACACTGTGCCAGAAGGTGGTTTTGATCAGCATTTTTTCAGTTTTCTCTCTAGTCCATGTCTTGAATATATTAGTTTTGGAAATGTTGCAAGAGTAAGGTCTGTTTACTTCTCTTTTTATAATATTCTTCCTTTCTGTTCCTGGTTTCTCTTGGAAATGCTCATGTAGAAACTGCTTTTTCTACATGGCAGAGACAATGTTTTCCTTCTATTTTGCTAAGCATAGGAGTCGTTTAAGTGTTGAAATCAACACAGTCTGATTTTCCCTCCTATGATGTGCTCACCACTCTATTTTTTTGAAGTCTGGGAAAGAGGGCAAGCAGCACTTACATTTTAGCAGGAGAGTATTTTCTTTGCAATTTATGATCATCATCAGAATACAGATAACTGTGTACAGATCCTCTTTTCCCAAAAAAAGTTTTCTGTCTTTTCCTAGGACAACCATGTTGATTTGGTATATTTTTCATTTGGTGTTTTTTAAATACAGGAAAATACAGACTTGTGAAAAGGTCTGTGGTAAGAAGAAAGTATCAAAATAAGGCTCTGCTGTGTAACAATAGTTATGAATTATTAATTTTGTTTGTGATATTCTTTAGGAAAATGTAAACGTAAGTGACAAAGAACTGCATGAAAAGACATGCAAAGAGCTATTTCACTGATGAATAAGACTCATTTAACTGACTATCACATGAACTGTGTCTCTCACTGGTGGATGATTCATGTTAGTGCATGTGAGCAGAAAGACTTTTTTGGTTAAACATCTGCATTTTTGGTTGTCAGGAGTAACAACATTCTTTACAAAACATGCCTAAAACAAATAAAGTTTCCAGTTTGACTTTTGGTCTCATCACAATCTATTGGTCTCATCACAATCTATTTTTAACAGGATTTTAATCCAGACTATTTAGACTGGATTTTTTTCTGGAGACTGTGGTTTTTTTTTAAAAAAAACAAACTTATGCAAGAATTGATAAACAGCTCATTTCTCCTTTGAAACAAAGCCACCATCCTTTCTATTAGCTCTTCTTTGCCTGTTTCTTTTAAGCAAAGAAATTTAAATAATTAAAATTCATAAAAACTTTCCTCTCTAGTGGGCACCCAAGGAGTTGGAAGCCCTCATACATTCTGGAAAAAAGCGTAAGCCCTCACACTTTAACAGCACTGAGATCATTAAGGGATGTTTAAAGCATACTCAATAGCTGTACCATAACCAGAAATTATTAACAAGTCTCAAATATACAGGCACAGTGTATCTCCTTCTTGGAAATAAATAATTTACTAAGAAAAAAAAAAAATAAAGTCTTTGGAACTTTAAGCTTTCAAATGGCCCTAAAGGGTACTCCCACACACTTTAGTCTATTTTATGAAGAAAAAAGGATGGTTACATATTTCTAAGTACTCACTATGTGTGGCCAAAGAAGCAGCGACAATGGTGCACATCACAGACCTCTATGCCAACAAATGGAAAAGCCATGGCAGCATATCTGAAAACAGATCCTGACACTGAAATAAAAGTTGAAATCCTCCTGACTTCTGTGGAAAGATGAAACTGGGCTTCTTTATCAACTGCTCTCTGACTACAGAAACACAACAATGGCCAATATGATGAGACACACATTTCTAATCAAGGTTGACTGAGGAGTAATGAGAATATACTTGCATCAAATTAGCTGTATGCATGCAGGTATCATAGTGAATAAGAATGAGGAGATCTGACAAAAGAAGCACCAACAAGGGCTGAAACTGCAGGTGCACTTTGAATGTACTTGAATGTAGGGCTTGCTCCCAGCTGATGCTCTGTGAGAGATGTCCCACTTGCAGCCATTGGAAGTGCAATTGCATCTTACAGCCCTGACTCCTGTAAACAGGAAGTCACAGAGGTACATAATGTACAACAAGGGTGGCCTTTAAACCTAAAACATTTGATTTTATGGTTCTCTACACAACCTCAAACCAGCAGTACTCATGGTAGAAGAGTAACTCTCTCAAATTAGCTCTAAGGAAATGAAAGCAGACAGTCTGGATTGATCCTGTCCATACCTAATGCATTTGCTAAGCAAGTCAGCACCACTTTCAGGCCATCCCTATAGAAGGAATGGACAATTTATCATCAGCCCCACCAAGGGCATCTGACCTTCACCTATTGCTGAAGGAGACCTCTTGTTGACTCCCATGCTTTCAACACTAGATCTACTCCTGAAGGTATACTGATGTAATAAATCAGCCGTGACTCCATGTTCTTCTTGCAGAAAAGCCCAATTCTTTATTCACACAACTCGTTTTATACAGTTTTCACAGACCTTGTGTGCAACACCAATTGGCTAGCAATTTTCTTACTACTTCATTCATTGGTCAGAAGGTGATTTGTGTGTTTGTGCTAAGATTCAGGTGTTTACATTTCTCCTTTGTGGGTTCTCATGGAACAGATCTGCTGTTTATGCAGGTGCAGACTTGTTTTTCTCCCCAATAATAGGTTGTTAATGAACCTTTCATACCTAAGATTGTTTTGCATGGAACTTGCAAGCTATTGTTAGCTTAGCTAAAGTAGCAGGGTCTAATCCGTATTTTGTAAGACCTTTCTTTTATAACATCTTTTACCTGTCTGCAACATATTGAGACATGACAAGAAATACCGGACACCACTGAAAATTTATTTCAGCTGTTTTCTAGCAACAGGAAAGGTGTGGATTTGAAGATTGAAGAGGACTCTGCCTTCTTCAGGGGAGATAAAATGTGGTTTTCTAGTACTCAACTGGCTTCTACCAAGCAGGGAAGATGTGAAATCAGATCACAGTACTGTTTCTGGAGCTGACCTACTCAGGGTGAAACTCAGCTACTGAACTAGATGCTTTTGGCCTGGACAAACACAGGTGTTTTATTTTCCATCCCTGAATGCAAGGGATCACATCCAGCATGGGAACAAAGCAAGGTGAAGCTATGGGTAGGAAGTAGCAGAGTGAGGTATCATCTTCTGATCTTGCTGTCAGCCAAGGACTTAAGCAGAGTAACACTAATGAACAGCTCCAAATGGAAAGTCAGTGAAGGTTTGGTTACTTTGCCATTAGGAGGAGGGGGGCAGAGGATAATGCAGTATAGGTATCCCTGTGGGAGGTCTGAACACCCATGGATGTTTTGGCCTGTGCTGCCACTGGCTCACAGACGAGGCTGACATTCCTGGTGACTTCCACTACCAACCTCCCTTCACACTGCAATCCTTATGAAGGATTTTTCAGAAATCCTTCAAAACCAATCACACTTGGAATTTACTTCTCATTATTCACTACTTGCATATTTTCTTGGAAGAAAGTACAAAATAGTTTATTCTACTAACAAATAAATGGAATTATACACGTAATGATGCATGAAGAAATAGAAAAATATATTTGTGATAAATTTTTAAAAAGTAGGAAAAAACCCTCAAATTTTTTTTCTTTTGAAGCATTTCAGAGTCAACACTGTTTTGGGGCAGGAAGGTTAGCTAGAGAAACTGGAAAGGAGAATCAGCACAACAAAGGAAATACAATTCCACAGAATTCTAAATCTGTCTTTGTGCCAATACACTGTAGCAGTTCTTTTGTTCACATTTCAGAAATGTTTACAGTATTGCCGATAAAAAAAACCTATTCAGACCGAAATAGTGTTGAATGCACCAATATTCTAGTACAGGAACAAGAATAGACTAGGCCTCCTCTGAATAGTTATCACTGATTTACATTTTGTTTTTCATTTATGTCCTGGAGGCTTTAGGGGTTAAAGGAAAATCTCCACTTGTCCTATTTGATTAAGAATGCCTTGAGCAGTCATTTCTATCATCAGCTCTTTTCACTTTCAGTTATTGACATATTTACTCATAACCAGAAGCAGTCTAATTCAATGATAGCATACTGAAAAGTGCACCTATTTTGCTTCAAGAAGTTTTATAGAATACTTTGTCTGCTTCTGACCAATTAGAATTTACTATTTTTCCTCTGTTCCACTTTGTGCTTCCAACGTGAACTCAAAAGTCTTAACAGAACCTGATAGTACTTATTTCCCCTCTTGACAGCTTAAAACCATGCAAGACATCAACTTCTGTTCACTTTTATGGAAAACTGTGACTCAACTTTCATTTGCACAGCAATTTTCTATGTAAACAACAACTTCTTAGTGCTCAGCACTGACAGAAAATCAGATGAAGAGAAGGAAATGAAAATTCAAAATTTTTGAAAAATGAAGACTTGAAAATGCACAGATACACCTGAGTGCTTTTATCAGACCTCTAAAATCATTGGTTCTTGCAAACTCCCATTACTACAGAAAAGAATATTTTCAATATATTGTCTGAAGAAGGTGTTAAAAACTCGTCAATTACTACAGTTATGGCTTGCACAGTGTTGAATTGTTACTCCAAGCAGACAAATGTAGCTTAGATATTTATTAAGATTTGAGTTATTTCAAGGAAACTAAACTGAGTGAATTGCTGAAACATTGTTTTGCCCATGACAGTATGTTCTGTAACTTTTGCTTAAAGCTGACAGTATTACTCTCCTCTTTGCTGCACTACTCTGTTTAACTGTAACACATCTGAATGCTCACCTATACATTAAAACAGAGGCAATCCCCATAATATTGCCTCAAACATTTGTCAAACTCTCCGGTGGTACAAATACCAGATTTGCAGATTTTAAGAACTACAGATTATTTTACCCACAACTGGTCCCACATTTTATTTCAACTTAAAATTCAAAATGCTTAGCATTTTATGAATACAGCCAAAATCTACAGACAGGAAATACTGAAATTCAGTTTTTTTAGTTACTACTTATATCTCTGAGTTTCTTTGTCTTCCCTTGTCTCTCCTTAATTTTTCATTGTGATACATATGAAACATGTTCTGTTTCAAATGTAAAAATCAGAGGCATATTTTTTTTTATACAGAAAAGAAATAACACGCTATATGACAGCTATGCTTTAAAAATTACCTACTGTTATTTTTGCATTGTTTCAGGATTTTTGCTTCTCTGTACATTGCTGATGTTGAAACATTTTGAAGTAGGTGTGATACAGACCAGTTCCAGTACTAAACAGATGGCAGAGATTCCTTCAGTTTGTTAAGAATTTATCCTGGTCATTTCATTCATATCATTACTTTCATGACTGGGTTTTATGCTTCCATTCTCTGTAATGTGATTAAGAAAAGCTCCCTCTCCTCCCAGCCCAACCTCAAACAGCCTCACAGATATCCCGACATGAAGATTACACATTACTAAGAGAAGAGATTATTTTTCAAGCTAGGATGAACCAAACAGACCCATCTTTAGTGGCTTACATTAAATTTGGATGACTCTCTTCATGAAAGAGATATTAAACACCTGGAATCATATTTTTCTCTCAGGTATGTACTGGAATGCTCAAACTTCTAGATTTTGTACTTGGGGGATGTAACACACCTCCTGCAATGACTGACTATTACTTCGGTGGCAACCAACTTTTTAACTCTCCTGAATAAAAGACAAACTGTTTCTACAGTGGAAAACATACCTAATGAGGCTACTTGTCCTTCCTATAGGGTAGGGAAAGGTTGATAATTTCTTCTAGCTCATGGGATCTTCTCCAGCTGTTCCTGTCCCAGGTCTGTAACACACTGGCTCTGGTGATGCAGTGCCAGGACAGCTGAAGAACCCACACCCCCTTGGCCAACCAGAAGCATCAATGGCCAGAGAAAAACTGCTCATATGACCCTCTGCAGTTTATCCTTCCTATTCTCCTACTTATGCAGGGGAGTTGGAAGGGTCCCACTTCCAAAAAACGTTAAAGAAACTATTATTTTAAAACATTAAGTGGAGTATTTAATATAACTAATATAATCACACTGATAACTGAATTCTAATCAGGTTGGGCTCTTTATTCTGTACAGACAGCAATGGCTTGTATTTATATTATGGGTTACTTCACCATTTGTGAAATGTTATTAGCATTATTTTTAGGCCTTCTTTGTCTTATTGTTTAACTTTAGCTCTTGTTCAGTTGCTCTGTGGAAAAGGTACTTATGCTTAAAAGCACAGATGCTTTGGCTGCACTGTCTTACAGAAAACCTGACATTTGACTCTGTAATGTACTAGGGGAAATAAAAGGGGGAAAAGGAAACAGCAGCTCCCATGGCACTGCTGTATCCTCTTAACATTTTCTTGTAACTATACTGTTTTATAGATGAAACTGTCACTGCAAAAATGACAAATATAACACATAAAAGAAGAAAAATGGGCAATAAATCACAAGTGACACTTCAGCCCATTGAAATGCATTCAGCCAGTGCTGCAGAAAGTAGGAACATTTCCTTGTTTTGCATTCTGCCCAGCTGAGCAAGAGGACCAGAATCCTTGAACAATTGGTACAACAATCATTGGGGCCATCACATAAAAACAGGCTTTGATTTCACTTTGGAGAGTCAGATCCATTCTCATTCTGCTTTCCTTGTCACTTGACCTTGCAACAGCACTGCAATATGGCTTTGACATTACAGCACACAGGTGCTTATTCTCCCCTGGATAACTATCCACAACTCCAACTAATGCAAATGTCGTCCAGAAGTATCAAGACAAGAATAAACTTCTAAAATAGTGTACTGAACCTGCAGACAGACATATCTGCATGTATGATTGTTATTACAGACTCACCTAGAAAATCGTCTCAACTAAGAAACAGTGGGCTCTAAATTGCTCAAAATACCACTTCAAGTTTTAGCATGTCAGAATACATCTAAATCCATGTTACATGGTTCAGGATGGAGGAAAAATGAATGTGAATGTCTGTCCAGCACATGTTGTTATACTTCAGATGCACTGTAAAGCAAAACAATCGAGGCAAACAGCAAAACACCCCTTCTCAAATTTATGCTGTTGGTTTTTGTGTTAATAAACAAAATGTGTTTTCAGTAATGCAGTACAAAACTGGAGTAAATCCCTTGACATAAAAAACTTCCATGCAGTTGCGATTTAATCAATCAAATATTTCAGTTAATTTTTTTCACTCTTACAGTGGAATGGCTGAGAACAGAATGTGACCCAGAACACAGTAATAAATCTTGCTATGCACATCTTAAGAAATGGGTATATTTTACTATGGTGCTAACTTCATAAGGGAGAAGAAAGCAACTGGGATTATCTTCTGACTGCTTTTAACTTGTTTATAAAATATGGTGATCATCTAGACCTTAAGGTGTGCAGGATAAAAATAATTTAAGTTTTAAGCTTTTGCCCCTATCTTAAAAAAAAAAAAATAAATCTTCCCAATTGTTAAGTATCAGTTACTTTACAAAACTTCTGACAGATCTTGCTGCATTTGATTTGTACCAAGAATTTCATGTAAAAAGAATATACAACACAGAGCTCTCTCTTGCAGCTGGATGTGTAATTAACAATAGGTCATAAAAAGGGCGTTCTATGGAAATCAGTCTTAATAATATCCAGCAAAGTAGTGGCTGCTCCACTAAATCACAAACGGAAATACTTTAATTTAAATACAAGTAGCTCAGACATATTTCAACAATTAAGAAAATGCCTGACAGAATGAACACCCTAATCATGATTCCAAGCATGCTATTTTATCAGAATGCAGAGAGAACAAAATATATGAGGGCCAAGTGAATACCAAATATGGCCAATTTAAACCTATTAGATGAAGTGTCTCTTATGAAATACTGAAACCAACTGCAAATGATTTCAGTCTTTCTCAAAAAGAGGGTTTTTATTCAACTTTGAAGTTAAGATCATACAATCACATTTGTATGTGGTAAGTTTTTTGATAACATTCTACATGATTTCAACTGTATCTTAAACTGTATTTGTTATGAAAACATGGAGACAGTATCATGAGTACTACTATGCTTCATGTATACATAATCTTTTTTCCTTGCAGACAGGTGTAAGATAGATATTCTCCATCTCTTGAAGGACAGGTCAATTGCGAGGATTTCAAGTTAGTTGCTTTTTGTAAGGTAACACTGAAAGCTAAACACTATCTACGAAACTGGATTCCTTAGCTACTAAGTTACTGGATCACTGATAATAATGCTAACACTAACAACGCTGATTTCCCTGTTTTGGCTTCTAAGAGACAAAATCACACAGTTGATTTTACACTAGGTTATCTTATGCTATAACTCAAGGACAACTACACTGTAGGTATTTAAGTGCAACTGCAAGGAAAAGTTCTCTTTGCTACAGGCTGCAAAGGCAACCTGCAAAGGCTGTCAAGATATTTAGGACAACTAGCCGGTAATCCTAAAAATGGAAGACCTGTTATTTTTATATGAAAAAGGAAGGAGAAAGGAAGGACAAAGAGAAATTAATAATGTATTGTTTATAAACGGCACCAGTAAGAGGCAAGAAGAGTTGATGACGAGGATGGAGGAAATGAGTGCAAGTAGAATTGGCTTGAAAGCTGAGCTGTATTATCATGATAATTGTGAAGAGGAAGACCTTTCAAATTTGGTAACGATATTCAGGAATGCAGCCAAGATTTTAAATTTTCATTATGCAAGAAGCATCAACTTCCAATGTAAAGAAACCCGAAAATGCCATCCTTGACCTTCCCACTGCCGCTTATGTATCTCCTCAAATGCTAAAAGAGGAAAGTAATTTCTTGATCTCAAATGTAATTACTTTGGTTCTGAGCAAAGAAGTGAGGAAAAAGCACTGAACAGAAAATGCTAAGTGACATTTAACAGTTACAGCTGTAGGGCTTGTGGTAACTACAATTAGAAACAGCCCTATACTTTTGCATAAACAAATCCTTTTACATGTAAATCCTTTCCACAGTCTTGAAATTTGCAGGAGAAAAATGTGGGGACAATGTGTATCACTCTCAGCTCCCTCATGTGTGGTCCAGTTTCTGTAAAGCTCCTTTAAGAAAACCTTTGTGCTTCTCATGGGTATTGCAGATCCCATTACTGCTGTACTGCCCTGAAGTTGAAAAGCCTGCCCTAAGGACCCCTAGACAGGATGTCTCCCTAAAAAAACAGGAATTCTTGTTGCTGTCATGGGACAACCATGTGGGCTGGGTGAGGTTTCTTTGCTCGTCATTGCAGTTGTGGCAAACAAGGAGGAAGATGTTTCTTTCCTTTTGAGCACAGTGTCTTTCAAACATCAGATGGGGTTGGGAAGATGATGAGGGTATTTCAAAGGCTTTCTAATACATTTCACAGATAGCTATAAATGCTGTTGGCGGGTATAGTATGATACGTTCTTTTTCACTACAAAATTAGATTCTGGTAGAACAGTTTTATTTTCTTTTCAAGAAAAAGGAAACGAAATTCACAGATCTGACAGACAACCGCAGACTGCCAATGCCACCAGTGACCAAGCAATGAAATAAATCCTATGCTAGCCATTTATTTAGCCAATAAATCCTATCCTCTTTTCTCTCACTGTTAAGTACTGTAGCCATCTCCTCCTGTGGAATAGGCATGTCTCCAGTGTTACCTATAGCTACCCAGTTTTGCACTGAAACAAATAAAAAAAAACAAAACACGAGAAGAGAAACATTTCAATCTCCACATGGAAAAATATAGAAGCTTATTTGAATCCTGTGATGAAGAAATCAAATCTTGTTGAAGTTCAAGGATATGGAAGAGATCCTGTCTCTTCAACGCTTTATTTGAATTGTCAAGTAAAAGAATAACTGAGGTATAAAAATGTATGCAGATACAGCTTCTGCCAAGCAGCAGTAACAAGAACAAGCTACTTAATGGCATCATATAAGTATGTTATTCTGGTTAGTTCATATGTTATTACAAAATAAAAGTATACATGCAGCAATTTTGCCTTGATTGACAAGGTAACTTGGGCATTATGGATCACTCAGCTTTGTTATTATAACACATACCCCAGAATTAAAAGCTATAGCAGACATATCACTAATCCTCTTATCTTAAGCTGAATCATTTAACTGCCTCTTATTGACTGTAGCAGTATCCAGATACCAGACATCTGAACTCATCTCTTAGACGCCCTGGTAGCAACATGGTAACAACATGCTTTCCCAAGGAACTATGCCAGTATTCTTCAAACAGGAAACGATTTTATCTTACACTAAAAGCTGACAGACTAAGTTTACTTCCCCCATTAGATATTTCATCACTTCAGGTTCTAGAGTTTTTAATGCTCTTTGGTTCTGTTTGAAAATAAACATGTTTAGAAATTCCTGAAAGGTCTTAGGCATGCATTTCTTTTCTGACAAAATCAATCATTTCCCCAGGTTCATAAAGGTTTTCTGGCATATTCTGAGCCATCCTTCAAGCCACATACAGCCTAATTATGGTTTCACTTGAATACTGAGTTTACTTTGACAATTAGATTTTAAATCCTTAAGTCTTGCTCATTCTCATATGTCACATGCTAGGTTGTTTTATTTTAATCCTAGAACTCATGTATGACATAATAAAAAGGAATCTATTTTGTTTCTTTATTTTAGTTTCTTTCATTTTGAAATTTTGCCAGAAAACATGATCTTCCCACCATTACAGAGGAAAAAAACCTGAATCCACTAATACTAGATCTTTTTCCTAACTTGCACATGCAACTCTTGAGCTTAAATTATTTAGAAATTCTAGTGTCTTGATCTAATAAGAGAGAAAAAAATAAACAGGTACACAGATATATATATCTATATTCAAGCTTTCATTTAATTTATGGATGGAGCAAGATGAGATCTCTTTACAACATCAGGCTTGAAGGAACATTCCACAGATCACACACACACAATGGGCACATGCAGTGGAGTCGTACGCACAGGGACGCGTGTGCAAGTTTTGGTGCCAAGCACACCACTGAACTTCATGGAGCTGAGGGAAAAAATTATGAACAGAAAGAAACTTCTAACACAGGAAACCGTTAATGAGCAGAGAAGGAAGGAACTGTCAGGGAAAAGGAGCCAAAGAAAAAGAGACAGAATGGGCATGATGACTTGTCTGTAGTTGAACATCTGACCTGTTAGTTGGTCGTCGCCTGCAGCAGGGGCGATGCGAATGTATGGTGTTGTAAGCTGAGTCACGATTATCGCAGCTAAGGCAAAGGAAGAGTTCCAGGTCAGCATGCATGAGGGAAAAAAAAGCCAGACTGAAGCTACGCCAGCAAGAAGAATCTCGGTCAGTCGTTTATTGTCTGAACTTCACAAATAAAAAGCAAAAAACTCCCACAAGTTCCTTCTCATCTTCAGTTGTTAGTGTGGTTATTCTGCAAATTAATAAGCTGTTGTGTGTGACTTTCATTCAGGAAAAGGACTCAAAGGACATTATGTACTGCATTTGAGGAAACTGGACACTCTTCAGCTCTGCTAGTCACAGCACTAAGCTTAATAAGTGAAAACAAGCTGATTATTCAGATTACTCTAATATGAACTTCTCCAAGTAATTTTGAGCTAGTTTCATTTTTATTTTTCTATTTCATAATACTACATTTTTCCTAGAATTTTTAAAAGATAATTTTTATGTAAAGCATTTTTGAGGTAGTTAAGATAAATTTTTCTTGTACCCACTTGGGTCACTGTTCTAAAAATGCACACACTACACGTATACTTAATGTTCAGTATACAGAGAATGACTGCTGAGAGGTGGCACTCTTTTAACTAGGTATGTGTGTAACTGTCCTGGTCTGAGTTTCAAGCTCACAAGAAAAAGCTGAAAACCCTGACTTGTTTGTGCCCTGAAATACCCAGACTTTTCTGACAGAGTTGTAACAACCATTGTCTGCTACAGACAGCTACTACCATGGCTCACATTAATAAAATCTGTTATTTCTTTGTTTTCCAGCAGTTCTATGATTGCCTCTAAATGGTTAAGCACGCTGTGATACATATATATTAAGGAATATAAAAAAAATTAAAAGGTCAGATCCAACATGATGCAGCTGGAGAATGATGCAAAGAAAAAATATTGGAAAATTAAGGACAAAATTATATGAAAGATCACTCATTTACATAGAACAGCCTGGGTGCTATTAGAAATGTGGCAGCGAGAGAGGAAAATAGATCATCTACCATCTGCAGACAATTAAACTCAAAACTGCTGCTGCATAATATTTTGAAATATCCCTCTGCAACACTGAAATGCAGTGTTGATAGTAGCTTCTAGAGTACTGTTGCTATTGGATTTAAAATATTATAATATCCTTTTCTCTCTCATAATTAATGAAAGCCTTCCAATATTGCAAAATTAGAACAATGATGCCTCCCTCTTGAGAACTGCATTCCTAGGAGATAAACAAGATGTTTCTATCCAGACAGAGTTGTAAGTCTTATCAGGAAATATAGTCTTAATATAAATCACAAACCACCACAAAGCTGATAGTAATAAACTTGGAGGAGTTTTGGAATGTTTTCAACTTAGTCTGTTGAGATTTTACAGTCATTTAGCTTGAAGAAAGAGTCGGAATATGAAAGCCATATTTCAAGCAATATATGACAACCTTTATTACCACTGGTACAAAAAGCTATTCCTGATTTTTGTTTGTTTGTTTGTTTAATTATCTTGTCAAAAATAATGGGAGTGGAAACCCTGCAGTCTCCCCATTTGTATATACACCAAATAGTCACAGAGGTCCCAGAAGCCTTTCTCTACAGAAAACTGAGATCAGGAGACTCCACATCATAATAATGTGCTGTATGATCCTTCTACTAACAAAGTCAGTGGCAAGGGCTTCCTCTGACTCCGTCAGAAGCAGGAGGAGAACTTTCAGCTCTACAAAATTAAACAATCTCATCCTAATTTAAACTTGTAATCACTGCAATCAGGATTTTTATATGATCTCTAAAAGAACACATTTAACAGAGGTTTCGTTTGTAAAAATGTAATGGTCATAAAACAAGATCATTTTTTAAAAGGGCACAAATTGAGGTTGTTTAAAATACACTTGATGGAATGAGAAAGTATTATCTAGCTACTGACCCCAGACATGCATTTGACCCATTAGAATTAGGCTGCACTTTTCTGGAGATAGGCTGTACTCTTCTAACAGGAAAGCTGTCAATATGATAATAAGCTATTTGGTGCACTTGGTCTCTGATACAGCAACAAGGTTTAGTGTCTGCCAGTTAAGCACATGCTTGACACTAAAGCACATACATTATTCCTGCTGACATCAACGGGAGGGAAAAGGGTACTCAAGGTACAGAATAGTTCTGCTGGATCTGGGACACAAACATTACGTTTATATTACAGTTACGTATTTTTATTTTAACAAAAAATTACAAAGTGTATGGTGGGCCATGGAATGAACACTGCATGACAGTGATAAAGCCAACTCTCAATGATCTTAAGAAGGTCTTGAGCTCACCAAAAACTTGGAGGTGAGAAAATCAAAGGGAATGTAACTAGCAAGTGACACAGCTCTGCTCATGACATGTTCTGAATCCCCATATTGGTCCTCAGGGCAGACTTCAAACAGGCTAACCACAATGAGGTGGCTTGGCCAATCTCAGCTGGCTCAGTGGAGCAGGTTGAAAGTTGCCTTGAGTGACCTTGATCCTAGGAAGAGCTCTTGCTCCTAGGAATGGCACTGGCCTTTATCCAGTAAAGTACTTACATGTCTACTTTAAGACGGAATAGTTGTGAAATAGTCAATGAGATTATTCTCTGTACGCAAAATCAGGTACATGATTGACTTGATTAGGGCCTGGCTGGTCAGAGCATAGCTGGGCCTAGCTGGTCTCAGCTGGAGCTGAGAACACCAAGGTTGTGGGTTCAATCCCCATATAGGCCATTCACTTAAGAGCTGGATTTGATGATCCCTTGCAATTCAGAATATTCTGTGACTCTGTGAAAGCATACGGTTTCTGACATACATAGTAAAATCTACAGCGTGTCTACTGATTGCAATGGCCTCCACAAGGCTGTAGGTATTTTCAGGATCAGACCTTAATTCAAAAGAAGATTGCACCAGTTTTATACATGAATGGCCTAAAGCACTTCCTCTAGCTTTAAAAACCACCAAACTTGAACTTCTGAAGATAAGAGAAGCCCGGACTACAAATATTTGAGGAATGTTACTAGTATGTGCAAACTAGATGCAGTACTGGAGAGCGTTCCTGGTCTTATTTGTCAGGAGCACTACAGCACGTAGACAGACGGACATAGCAGGCACACAGAGCTTAAGTAGCTTACTGTTAGTAGCTGCACTGTAGACTCAAAGCTCAGTGGAAAATGGTGCAAGTCTAAGAAATCTGACAGAGTGGACAGAGCAGCCTTTGCTTACTGGGGTACAAACAACATGAATGTTCAGGGCTGTATCGAGCTGTTTGCAGGGGTTGAACAGAAGGAGGGGAGAATGGGAGAGGACAATTTTATGTCTTGGTCCCAATGCAGGTATAGTGATTTCTGACCTACAGACATAGAGCATTTTTGCTGTTTTCTTCTAATGCAAATGTGGGAGGTCCAGAGAGGGCACAGAATTCTGCTTTTCCCTTACATATCTCTGTTAGGTCAAAGGGGAAAACATCTGTGCGGATAGCTACTTTTAATACCATATTAAAATATGTCACGGTTTCCATTTAATTTTTTAAAATTAATACAGATAAAAAATACAATGCAAGCATTCAGTTTAAAATCATGGAAATCAGTGCTTTACCATAGCACCGCAAGAAAATTTTTCACCAGGGACTAAAAATACCATCAAGGATACTTCTGGTTTAAAAAAAAGAAGTCCTCACAACAACCTCTAACATTATTTTATTATGAAAAAATCTGAAACATGCTTTCAAAACAGGAATGTAGGGAGATTTTTTTAAAATACAAGCTGCATTTCTCACATCTCCATTGCCAAATGGGTTAGCTCAAAGTAGCTTGTTGCTATGGGAGCTATTCCAATCCACAAAGTAACCCTCGCTTCTCAAATGAAAGAGTAAAATTTTCAGTCAGTCAAGTAATTTAAATAGTTGAACATCCACTAGTGATCAGGAATACAAATCTTCAAGAAATTTAAAATCCATTCCTCTAATCATCTATTATGATTTCTGATGTAACCTAGCTCACTCCTGATATCTCTGAAGCTACTTGAAAACAATACAGGATTTTACTTTATCGGGAATTAAACTCTCATCTTTATTATATTTGGGTTGAGTTCGGATACTTGAAGGATTTCTATGGCTTAATAAGCAGACACTTAGTAAATTAAAACTACTTCCTTTGGTTTGGAAAAGAAAAGAAGCCAGGAATCAGTTTGAAGAGGCATAAAAATGAATTTGTCACATTAGGGAGTATCAAAATTTTAAACAGGTGCAACTTTATGCTAACATTTCTTTTACTTTTAAGTAATGACATTCTCATCCACCTCATTTAGACTTAGAGGTGGTGATGAAATTGTGAAGTCTAAATGTAAAGGAAATCATGGTGGAATCAGTTCCTTTAGGGATAGTCACTGAGACAAGCATGATCTCCTGCAAGGTGCAGTGGCATAGGGATTAAGCAGTTTTTGTTTCATGCTCTTGCCAGGTGCCCAAACTGGCAGGTAGTATTACCTGTTCCTACTCACTGCAGCACGTTCTTTCCTGTTCCTCTACTACAATCTCCAAGTAAATTGTACTGTTCCATCACTTATTTTTCAGGCTTTTAAGCTGCCACCAGCAAAAGGTACTAAAAAGGTGAGACTACAAAGATAATCACAGATAGATCTAGCCCCGAAAGATAAATAGATCAGCAATGTGTTTATCATTCCCTGTTTGGAGTCAAAACCTATAGCCAGTAGTGTCTCAAGTATACATATTTGTCTCACAAATGGCAGTATCATGTGCTGACAGTCGAGTAAATATAGCTGATCTGTCTCATTAAAATGAAGAACATGATTTCTCCATTTCTCTTTTATACAGCAATTAAGTAAAGGTAATTGCTTACAAGTAAGGGGCAATTTTTCACTACGGATGTATAAGCAGCTAGTATGTACTCTGCAACTGGCAATTTTACAACTCTACTATATATATACATAGATATATGTATGTAAGTATGAAATATTTATTGTGAGATCATATAAAAACCCACAGAATATATTTTAAAAGCCCTGTGTTCAAGCAGACAACCAAAAGTAATTATTACATTAATGATTAAAAACAAACAAACAAACAAATTTCCTGAATCTTAGCTAAGGATGCAAATGATTTTATGAAAACTCTGTAGTATGTTTAGTGACCTGTTTTAGCAATATAAACACTTCTGGAAGTTTCCAAACACTATGTGAGGGAAGGTGAACAAGCTGAAGTACAGAATATAAGACATAATATAAACATACCTTTTGTGGCTACCCTGACGCAGTCGATTTTAGTTTCCTGTGTCAAATAAAGAGGAAAAAGGTCACATCTTGTGTTTCCAAACAGAGGAAGCCATCCATGATTCTATTCTTAAAAGTACTGATAAAATGTCAGAGCAGAATGCGCCTCATTCCATTTTTAACTGCTTATTAGCTAACTCCAAAGTGCATTCATAATATGGAAAAACACTGTTTGGGTATGGTACATACACATTTCAATTCAGATTCCTCTAAAAGTAGAAAATCTGAAAGATACTCGCAGGAGCACAGACAAGTGTTTAGCTTTTTAACTCTGGCAACATAATGACCTTGGGAGATTTTTCTTTTTCTTACAGAAAGTATAGTTTGAGGCATCATGTTAGACAACTTTAGAAAGAAAAAATAATCAATGGTGTTTCACATTTGTGCACTGTCGGTGCACTGTGAATGAGGGACCATTATGGTTTCTGGCAGAAAACATCTCCAGGCTGTCAGCACAGACAGCCAAAGCTTATCAAGAATTGAAGAGCTCTGTGTAGGTCTGTTCAGGAAATGAAAAACAATTCCAGGAAGAATTAGTCTGATGAAACATGATCTGTGAGGATCTTTTTACAGACTTTTCATTTCAGTTCCATCTACTTCTTTTTCTTTTAATGTTGTTTGCAGAAAGCAACAACAACAACAACAAAAGTGATTTCTAATTCAATCTGGGCAACCAAATGAGAAAAAGGGAGATCAAGATGTTACAAACTAAGGTAACAGGACTGGACACGCCAAGACAGACGTGCTAAAATCCAGAATCATGTTTGGCTTAAACATAACGAAAGAAATCACAACATTTTCTTGTTCTAAGCAAGAAAAAAACAAAAAGAAAGAAAAAAAAAGCCAGTAAAACAAAATCACTGGACAGCTTTTAGCTAATAAGACAGGATGGTAACATACTACTTTGCCTGCTCACTACTGACAAAACGGGTGGTTTTCCCCTCCTCTTTCCTGTAACCTTTAATCATTAAGCAATATTGTGTCAGGAAAACTGCTATTTTTTAAACTTAGTGTGTTAAATTTCATGGTTACTTCATTTTCTCATTAGCAACTAAACTGGGCAACCGGCTAGTTGATGCCAATAATTTCTTTACACACAAACACTGTATAAAATCACACCTGTTGCAAGACCTACCCCGTTGGCTCTGCTAGCAGCTTGAAAATAGATGCTGTAGCTCTTATGAGGAAGGAGAGGAGTATTCCAGAAACCACTGTAGGTTTTGTTATCACCAATAGTAAAAGGCTGAGCAGCTAGTAAACCATTGGCTGGAATCTCTGCAGCAAAGTAGTATTGGGAATTCAAGAGTGAGGCATTCTGGAAATGAATGGGCACTGGGTAGCACTTTAGGATTTCAGTTGTCTTTTTGGTCCTCCGTGGGCGCTCTTCCTCAACAACGATTTGATAGACACTAAGAGTGTAGAAAGGAAAGAACAAGAGAAAGAGTGGTTATTTTAAAACTTGGGCAGTCAAACCATGCTAAAACCATAATAGCATACCAATATTTACTGGAAAAAAAGAACTGTTAAAAGCAAAGAACACAGAAGAAAATGGCATTTTAATATTCAGGTGTATAAACCTGTGGAATAGATTCATGTTTTCAAATTGATTTTGTTCTGGAAAAACAAAATTAGCCATACACACCACAGCTTTTCACACAAGTGAATGCACAGCACATTTTCCTCTTCAAACTCTTGTACAAAAAAGTGTGCTTAATCAGTGCTAAAATGTGGAATTAAGTATTATTTTGTTCACCAAAGCAAGCATAAAGCTATAGAGTCCCTTCTCTAACCTGTTATCTTACCTAAATGAAATTAAATTAGTACTAAGATAAAAATGAAGACAAATTACAGAGAGACAGGGACCAGTATTCGCTTAACTGTTGACATTTTAAGTATTTATAAAAGCACAAAGTAAAATTTCAGTGGCATATTGACTATTGCTGAGCAAGTATAAAACACTTTTTGATGGAAGTTATCACTCAGCAAAGAATTTCTACACATCTTATACATAACCATATTTTTCAGTTTCTGCATTCTGCAAAGCAAGTCAGTTTGCACTTGCAGTCTCTGCTGTACTGGGACCTACAGAGAACAGTCCATCCCTCTCCACTGTAAAGGTGCTATGGACATTCAAACAGGAACAAAGAAATTGCAATTTCTGCTGTATATGCAAACAGTGTAATCATTATACCCTTGCAGTTGCTGTAAAAGACTGAGTCAGTGCTTTTAAATTCGTGATGTGGGAAGTCCATGTCTCCAAAGAGGACTGGCTTACAAGTTTATTGCTTCACTGGGGACCAGTGATTCTTAATCAGTATTTGACTCCTGGAATCTTGAATCCCAGTAAACAAGTCAGTCTAGATAATTGATGTCAAAGTGGCAACGTGTCCACATTTTTGTGTATCATCTACATCCAATAACAATTTATGATCTTTCAAGCTGACAGTTCATGAAAACCAGCAATCTCTGCACAGGAAGTTTCTTAAATATCCATAGAGTCTTCTGACATGTTACTGTTCTGTCAACTGTAGGTAGAGAATTATGTTTACAGAAGGTTCTGCCCAAAGTACAGGGACACATGGGCTGAGCTTCTGCAGGACCATCTCAGTCTGGACCCAGCAGGGTTTACTGGCTTAGTCATATCCCTCCACAGCTATGGCTATTTCCTTCTGAAGGCAAATCTGGTTTAGAAATAAAGGGATGAACTGTCCAGTGACAGGAGGGATGGTGCTTTAAGCAACCTGGTCGAGGGGAAGGCATCCCTTGACGAGATTAGGGTGTAAGAGTAGATCATCTTTAAAGGTTCCTTCCAACCCAAACCATTCTGCGATTCTATGACACCACCATTTAAGGTTTGCAGAGTCTTTATAGTCAAATATCACCAAGGGGCAGAAAATGCCACTTTTCTTGACCATCTTACTGTTTTTTTTACCAGAATTACCGATCATGTGCCACAGACATTGCTGACTATATTTTTAAGATCTAGCATCTCCAGTAGGAGATGCTGGACTTCTATGCTCACAAAAAAAAGCCCAGGAAGTTAACACAGAATGCAATCAATATCTTCTCTTCTGCCCGATTTAGACTTTCAACATGGTGGAGCTTTATTTTAATGTTAACACACTTAAACCTATCTGCCTTCATGAAGATGTCTACACATCTACAGTCCTCAGAGAACTGAGCAGAAAGAAGGTGTCTACTTTTAGGCCAATCTAATTGCTTCTCAGACTCCACTAACTATAATAACTAAATACTGAGCTTACATGTAGACATCTAAAAGTGGACACTCAGATTTAAATGTTTTAATTTAATGCTGAACTTCATGCAGAAATCTAACCATGCATAAATTTAGTACAGCCAGGGACACAGAAATGTCTTGAGGGTTCACTTGAAGGCCTCTGCCTGTACATTTTGAAGCTCTGTGCAACAGGAGAGATTCTGCTTCATATCAAGCAGAAACATTTTCATTAGTTGATTAATTCCATGCTGAGTAGTAAATGAAGGTCAATCCACAGCAATCTTTCTTTGATCCTGTGGGAACTGATTTGTAAAAAACTAGCCATCTACATTAAAATCTTGTTTTTTTCTTATGAATCAATTTTTGACATGATTTTCACAATTAATTTTCTAGAACAAAATAGAGTTGCTTAGAACTAGGATTCCAAGCAACTTTGAAGACAGCATGTTGCCTCCTCTAACTATTAATTTGCAGTGAATCTATAATACCATTTGCAAACTTAAATGAAGTATTGGAAAAAAAATGCAGAAGGTGATGTAAACATTTATTCCTGCAAGATAGTGAACATGCTGGATATGCTTCCCTAATACTGCAGCAAATATAAGAATTCCTCAGTTTCACTAAAGCATGATGGATAGTAAACCAGGTTACTTCTTTCTTGCAGCAGGCCTAAATATAAGAGGGACTTCAGACCAGATGAGATAATATGACCTGTTTCAGTACTGGCTGAAATGAGGATTCTCTTAATCTTTCACTCAGTGATTAAAGCTGAAGACAACAGACATTTTAGAAACAAATCTGTCATTAAAATGCTCCTTTTCCCGTAGTAAATCCATATTTAGTTATACTACATGCACTACTCCTTGTATATTTTTTAGATGCCTGGCATCTACTCATTTTCAGATACTTTAAAGAAAGAAGTAAGTTGACTGGAGCAATTTCAAACTCAAAACGTCTTTTAATCCTTAGTCCACAAGACAAATTAGATTTGCAAGCATCTAGACCTCAAATCTATTTGCTCTTTAATAATTCAAGCACTGAAAGGTCAAACAACTCTTTTCTGTTCCCCTTCATCAAAGTCCAAGTGCTAATGAAAAATAACTAAATCCTATCTGCTGACCAATTTCCACACACTGCTGTTTCTCTGATGTAAATTAACACATTATGAGCACCTGGTCAATGGAAATCTGACAGAATTTTACCAGTGATACTTTTTACATTTGTACAAATGAGATCATCTTGCTAATGAATTTTACAAAATTACCACAATTACAATTATAATCCAAAAGCTTTCTCTAGTTCTTACAATTGATATTGCTTTCTTTAATATGTAACAGCTGGACTGCCTACTCTGCAAAGAGTGCAAGCTCAGAGAATTGAGCTAGCACTGTACCATGACTCTATTATTCCTCTTACGTATTAGTCAGATTTCCGGCTTGTTTGAAGTTGAATTATTCCTTTTCCACACCTCTACATTTCAGAGAATGAAGTCTTCCTATCTGTAATACAGGAAATAAGTTCTACACTACAGTGAAATGTGCCAAAAGCATATCGGTTATCAGCAGCATTTAGACTGATTTTCTGGAAGGAAAGAAATGTAATTTAAGTATAATTCATGTTACACAGTCCTACTATAGAATTTCAATGTCTTGGAAGTTAAATACAAAATTTATTTTTATATAGACTGAAGTTTGCTGTTGCATTGAGAAAGGAACACATGGCAGTTATTTTTAACCTAGGATGCAAATGCTTCAAATTTGGGGATTATAAAAGGTGTATGGTAAAAGGAAAAAAACTATATTATTTTTACACTGCTTTTTATTCTAACAATTCCAAACTAGTTCCAAATTTAAATGATTATGCAGAGATACAGATCTGAGCACAATACTTTAATTTTTGTTAGAAACTTGACATAGCAGGTCTCTCAGATATTTATTGAATTTAGATTGCTTAAATTGAAATGGTGTGTCAATGTCTGATAAATATACTAATTTTTTTCAGAGCTGAAAAAGAGACATGAAAGCAGAAAGAAAACATATTAGCATGGTAATAAAAGATGCTCAGAATACTTAGACAAATGACAATTTCAAAGAAGACTTAAGTATATATCTGATCTTAACTACATGAAATGATGGGTTTTGGTAACCTCCTGAATCAGGACATTATTCCACATTACTGGAATGCCGTAAATCAAATTTTAATTAATCAAAGTCTCATTCAAAGTTACAGAATAACTTTCCAAGAAGGACCTATTGGATGCAAACATGGGCTTGAGAATTCTTCACAAAGAAGTCCTTACCATGTACAATCTAGGCATTTATTGAAACTTATTAATGTGTAATTACACCTATTCCAAAGTAATTCCAAATCACAAACAAAGTGAAAACAAGGTTGATTACTTCATTATTGAACTGTCAGCTCCATTTCATCTCTCTAAAACACTCTTGATGCTTTATGTAAAAGCATTGAAGAAAATTTTTAGAATTAATTTCACAGAAGGGAGAGGGCCTAGGGAACTGAATATAGACACAGACTACCTGAATTTATTTACTAGTCTTAATACAGCTGCTGTGTGTGATCCTAGGCAAGTCAATCAACTATTATAGGCCTCAGAAATCCAGCTGTAAAATGAAAACAAGAAACTTTCTTATTCCATCTGGCCTGCTTCAACTGTTTAAAATCTCTTCAAATTCTTATTATCCTTGATATTTTTTATTTCCCCTAAGAAATGTACAAAGCCTGCAAAGCTCTTAAGATCCACTAAGAGTGCCCTGATCAGCTGTGTAAACTGTTGGGCTACCTTTGCAGACTGTTATGGTGACACTCTTAAGCCTACTTTGAAGTCTTCTGCTCACTGTTATAAGCTCATGCTTTATTAGAAATATACAAAACCAGTACTTTTTATTGATCTATTTCTGTATTTTGACTTGCATGCTTGCTTTGTTTTAATGCTTACAGAGCCAATTGAATAACCCTTAATTTACATATTGACCATTATTTCAGTTACTCATTCCCATAGCCCTATTTATCTGCATGCTAGAATCACTCCACTGCATTCTTCTACTAAAATTCCAGTTCCAATAGAGGGAAAAATTAAACCCAAACCCCACCCTGTTATCTCAGTTCTAAGTCCATGAAGAACCTCATTGCACAAACCATAAGAATCCCCACAGTTTGTAGGGTCCCTACAGTTCCAGCAAATCTTCTGTAGACCCTTCTTCTATCGTACTGCCATTATGACTTTTAAAATATTTCAGTTGTTTTGTTCATGTTTTGCATCTAAAACTTCATGTATCTTTGCTCGTCATGTGTAATGCAAGTTTATTGCCCAATATTGCTTCTTGAAAAGAATACAGCCTTTTTGGACAGTTTTTTTCTATATAATATGCAACATAACTTCATCTCTGTCATCAGCTGTCTCTGACATGGTCATATCATATTTATATGGATTAACACTGGAGATACATATGCCCTTATATTGCACTAGATTCTTGTAATTCACCCTGTAACTTCAAATTTTGCAGCTCTAGAAATTATATGCAATTCTACATATGTAATGTACCTTGAAATGGAAGAGGGAAATTACTCTTTAAAGGACAGGAATTAATAATTTATGGTTAGCAGGCAAATAGAAAAAGGCTACAAGAAATTGCCACTAACTCTCCTCCTACTGTGCAAGAGCCTGTATATTTCTTACAGGTGGATTAAACAAAGGTGATGAACAACCCCCGATTTATCAGGTGTCTCACCATCACAGCTACACAGGCTTTGCCAGTGGGTCAGGAGTTCTAGCAACACCTAATATACAGTGAATAAAATACACTCTGCGTGCAGTCATTTCCAGAACAGATTCAATGCCATAGAACCAGCTGAATAGGAGTCCTGTCCTGCTGACCACTGTCCCTGTGATCACTTTGAATATTTTATCAAAGAGGAAGCACACACGGTTCAACTGTGGACTAGAGGCAAGACCAGGGAGTTTTTGATTAGCAGAAGGACAAATGAGTATACCTACTAATGATGGAGAAGACTGTTTAAGGTAGATGCCTCTATTTCAGGGATGTTTTACTTGGGAGATCAGAGATTTTCTGGGCTTTATGCAAAATACAGCATTGCCCACTATAGCTTCTAAAAAAAGGTGAAGAAGCTTAAAAAAAATCCCTTGTAGGAACATAATGTCCAGATATGAAAATACACAACTTAGAGTGAAGAAAAACAAGCAGACTAAACAAACCTCTAAATTGATGTTGCTGTACCAATGCCAACAACAATGCCAACAAGTATTTTTAAAATTACACGTTAATATGTAATTTATATGGGGGGAAAAAAAGTGATTTAGGCAATGCTGCAAGTAATATTCGCACCACATATAATGATCAAAATTCTTGCAATGGATCCCATTTAAGCACTTGACAGACCAGTGTTAGAGGTGTATTGCCTGTTTCTTTGGGTGAGTGAAGGGAATTTTAAATCCTAATACCTTTTGGGAGTGAAGAGAGTCTTAAATCCTTTTAACTTTTTGTTTGCATCTTTACTTGAAGCTAGAAGGTTCCATGTAAACAAAAGCTTCACAATTCTTTGGCAGGTTTCTAACTCTACAGAACAGTTGTTGCCTAACAAATGTAGCAAAGGTGCTAAGTAAATAAAATACTTTCTGCTAGCAGCTTGTTCAAACTTGAATGGAATGATTCTACTTTCACACCTGCCTTTATTTACTATCTTTTCAAGTCAAGAGATAAGTCTGGTTAGATTCTCCAAGGGCTGAAGACAGGCTGAAGACAGGGCCTGTCTTCATTCTCAGGAAATACTATTACTGGCACCTGAAATTTTCAGCCCATGGGGAAAAAATAAAATTCAAGAAATCTTTTGGAATCAGACCTGGCATGAACACAAGAGAGACTAATATGATACAAGACCTCCATTGTCAATGCAAGGAGCCCTATTTCTCAGATCAATCACAGCAGAAATACCTAAAAGGCTGTAAAGGAGGAGATAAGACAGCTTAGGTTCAGTCCCTAGAGACAGTGCCAAATGTAAACTCTCAGGTGTCGCAATAAGCTTTATCTGCACAGACCCAAGTCCACTGGGGAATGGTATCTGGTTTTTAATGTAAAACTCCTAAGCTGCTTTGTGACTGCCCAACTCTTTTGTATGGATGGTCTCAAAGGCTTAAAAGTCAGCATTTACAAAGGAGATTTTCTGGGAAAAATACATCCAAGCAAACCTCTCCTTAGCATTCCTATAGTTTTATACAGGAAATCCTGACAATTTTTCAAATGGAAAGCATTATGTCACTGGAAGTTAGAAGATATTTTGCTTGTTCTTTCCTGCAAGGACAGTCACCAGGGGAGGATATGACAATGGGTTCAATTCCCTTGAGAAGGAAAACATTTGCTACACAATATCTTAATTGCAGAAGAGACAGATATGCTCTTAAAATGGTAATTTAATGGCCACCGTAAGTTCATAATACATTCAAATTCTTTTTTCCAGATGCAGAAGAAAGAACACATTTCTCTTTCGCAAATCTGGACTCCTTAGGATTTAAGGGACACATCAGAGCTTTGGCTCAAAAAATTGCACAAAGAAAATCTGCAAGGAAAAGGAGATAACGATGCATGCTCCTTCCACTTTCCAGTGGCCAGATGGATGCCACCTAGTCCTGATGACACTGAGTGTTTAACCTTTTGTCTTATTTCCTAGTACACAGATTCATTGTTTTAGAGAATCTAAGCACACTTGTCAGAGGCAGAGAGCATCCAGCAGATCTTCAGCCTTGTAATTGCAGGCAACCATAACACCATTCACGAAACCTTTCTGAAATGTTTCTGCCTTGAGACTCAGTTATCACAAACAACAATCCAAAATACAGCTTTGTTTTGTTAGTAGAGAAGGAGAGAGTGTGAAAAATCTTTTAAGGATTTCAGTTTGTAATACTTTGTTATTTAGCAGGACAATAAAGATTGAGGCAGTAGATAATCTGTACTTGGTTTTACAGCATATAGCCAGCTGATAGACTGCAGTTTTAACTTTGTCCCATCCATCCTTTGCAAAAAATCAATAAATTCAATACATATGCTAACCTACACTTATTTAAAAGGAGTATTAGTTTACTATTGAAACAGCATATTAAAATTTATAAGACCCATTTGCCCAACATATATATAAGTGGTGGTTAGACGTAACGCCAACAATAATTGTGGCACAAGAGACTGCTCTGTTGTTAACTGAGATTTGTGAACTGGCAAGGGAATCAAAACTGTTCTCTCAACCCTCTCAACCTCCTTAATCCTTGATAAATATTGATGAAATGATATTTTTTTCTCCCTGGTTATACCACCGCATGGTTAATTATTTGTAATTATTTAAATACTGGTGCCCAATTAGGACTCGGGAGTATTATTACTGCACTGGCCTGCAAGAGTGACTGTCATAATTACCACAAACAGGATGACAAAGATGACAGGATGCAACTATGTTTTCACAACTGTTATGTACATTGCTACACCTGAAATTCCTTAAATGTCAATAGTTCCCCCACCTACTCTCCCAGGGGCTGAGTACTGCTCTATACTGATATGATCCACCTGATGAGACACAATGTATTAGCAATTCTGCATACTTAGAAATAACCACGTAATTCTACCCTTCTTTTTCTTCTACAAGGTAATAACATACATCTCTTTGTTATTTTGTAGGAGAAGTTTTTAATCATTGTTTCTTCTGCTGAAAAAATTAAATGTTCTAAAATATTGCAGGCCACAAAACCCCGCCATGATCAGAAACATACTCTTTCTGAAACACTTATAACTTCACTGTGGCTTGTACTCTCCATACACAATATAGATTTATGCATTTGTCTGCTTTTTCTTCAAACCCAAAAATGTCAAGAAAATATATAAATTTTGTACATAGTCTGTAGACCTGCAAAATACAAAGTGAGTACAAAATGTAAATAAAACTAAGCCTACTTAAAATAGTACTGTTTCACAAGGAGTTCAAAGTTGTTTTTTACAGGTGTAAGTAATATGATACAAGAGAGCATTTGGCTCTATATTCATAATTTCTTTCAGCTGTTAAATGCTGGACAAAAAAAGGACATCTTTGACTACAGAGCTCCCCATATAGTATCAATGAGATCAATCTGCTAAATGTAGGCTGCAAGTGACAAACTAAGAGGGGCACCAGAGACCTGGCAATGTATTTTGGTGCCAGTGTTTCTTTTTCCCCTTGGGTGTTTTTGGGTTTTTTTTTGTTTGGTTAGGGGGTTGCTTGATTTTTTGTTCGTGTTTTTTTTTTTTTTTTTTTTTTT